>NW_019280525.1:876055-986879 GCF_000648695.1 Onthophagus taurus
TATACATAGGGCAAACCGGTAGGAACATCTTAACCCGTTTCAAAGAACACTCCTCTAAAGAAAACTCAGCTGTCTTTAAACATAAAAAAGAAACGTCACATAACATTCCTGCAGAAAACATAAAACTGCTGAAGAACCTTAAAAAATCGAGAGAGATGGACCTTTATGAAGAGTTACACATTAACATTAATAACAAAAAGAACATACTAATGAACGATTTCGTTGATACCAATAACAATAGACATTTTTTGAATTTCCTGTAAAAATAAAAATAACTGCCTTTTCACACATTTTCCCGATGAATAATATCAATTTAAAAACCTGTAACCCCCGCACATGCTCAATTGCACTCCACTTTTCTTATTCTATCGTGTTTTAACCTTCGATGTGATACCTGTTTTCTTCGTAAGATTGTCGCGTTGTGATTTTATTAAGAATTAAATGTTCTACAAACGGTTTTGAATGTTCAATTCCATCAAACGACCTAATTTTTGACGGTAAATTACCTTTATTATATATTTTATAATTTTAACTCCAATTCTTTATGTAATACTTATATGTCATTTCCTGTTGTTTTTTCTTAAATTTTAGTCGTGCCAAAGAAGAAGAATCATTAGATTCGAAACATATGTAGCACTTATTTAATAAAGAAATTTATACATCGATTCAACTTATGAACTTTTATTCTATAAAAAACACACAGATTCAAAATTCAAAATTGCGATCATTGCAATAAGAAGTGAGACATTTCAAAAACTATATTCAAAGATATATTTGTTTGCTCTTCAAAGACAGCCTGAACTCGATAGTTCGAAGTTGTAATAAAAACATGACAAAATATAACGACAGATTGGCAGCGAAGAAAGATATTTTTTTGATAACAAATATTATTTTCTCAAAAACTAAAAGTGATTTTACAAAACAGCTTTTTGAATTAAAAAGAGGATACTTTAATTAATAATTGGTGATATTTCCACAAGGATCCTTCAAGAAATTAATTTTATAGCGAAATTATCGATGAAAATTGCAACATCGAAAATTTTATCAAAACTTCAAATATTGTTTTCTCAAAAACTAAAAGTTATTTTTCAAAACGTGTTGGTTCATTGGAAAGAGGACACTCTTATTAACACTTTGGGAAATTTTCATACTCATATTCCAAGAAATGGATTTTATACGAATTTTTAAAACTTAATCGGCGGAAATTGCAAAATTCGAAAAAATTGTCGATCATTCCGATTATGTCCATTATTATTGAAAAAAAAATTATTAAATCAGTAGGCTAAGATTATCCTTTCGTTATTATTTCCTTTTAAGACCATGTACGATTATTTCGAGAGATTTGGGCAAAAATTCTATACTTACTACAAATGATGTACCGAGTTTTATAAATACATATTTCAGAGGATCTGATACTAAACAGATGTTATAATTAGCTGTTACTGTGCAACACAGATTCCATTACTTTACGTTTAATAAACTGGTAAATTGTTACGTTTAACAGTAGAAAACCATAGGATTCTCATGAAACGACGGAGGCAGTTAAACAAAGTTTCGTGCGTCCTCCACAAAAGTCAACGAGCAAAGCTAACGAGAACTTGGTAAACGGCGTGGAACATTTTGCGACGACAATTGCAACTCCAACTGCACAGTGGTGTATAGTTTAAGACCCATGATTTATTTATAAATAATTTGTGGTTGAGGTTTTGCAAGGATATATAATATATTTGGAACTTCAGAGTTCTTGATGAAATTTATGAATTTTTAATCTAAATTAACAAGTAATTAGTAATTAAGAGTAGATGTACAAAAAAAAAATGTTTACAATAAACACTATGATTTTAAACAACTTTGGCTTAATCAATCCAAATTTGGCCAAAACATGACAACGCACAGTGTTACCAATGACAATTCTAACTAAACCATAATGAGCAATTAATTGGTGATATACTTGAAACCGAAACTTTTGTATATGACACATTAAAGTAAATTTCTTATGAAGTAAATTCTCAAAATCATTTTAATATTCGAGCTAGGTCATTTCTTAAATATGTATTTTTGTGTATTTGGTTATATTTGACTTCCATTAATTGACGGTTTGTCGATGTGAGTTTCCAGCTGAGACTCTACAATTAATATTACATCAACCCGAAACTAGCTAACAATTTATTTACCATTGGGATTATATGGTGTACATTATAAAGACTTCACATAATTAAGCCAAGGCAACTTGCGGAAGAGCCTCTGTATGTAATACTATATGATTTCACATCATATGGAAGTCACCATATTATTCTGGAAATGGGCTACAATATGTTAAACACCATTAGCATTATATGGTACTAATTGTAAAGTCTCGGCTGCAAGCAATCTCGGCCGCCGTATTCAAAAACTCATATATGTAGTATGCATTCACGTAAAACAAACCGATTTCTGTCCCAAAAAACCGTTATATCACTTTGCAACCTCATAGAGATTTTTCAAAACCACATGTATTCTAGGCACTTTGCATAATGTAAGAATGGGGACCATTTTTCTTCGATAGAAACACTGGTAGTTATTTCTGTAACTGGCAGAAGATTCTAACAACTTCGTTATTTAACAAGATACTTCCGCATCACTGGCAAAATGACGTGTCAGTGTCTAAACAAAGTACTTACTAATCGTATTAGGCGATATGCACAACAAGATTTATGTAGATTTGACAACAAGATTTTGCAGTATAAAATGTTTTTTGCAAGGATACATGAAAGACTAGGTTTATGTTCCATCCATGTCAATTGAACTTACTAGCCGGATGTGTTCAGTGTAACTCGATCAGCTCACCTTGAACGATTGTAATAATGGGCTCAAAAACAAAGTTTGTTTCCTTTTTAATGTTGCGTCGCTTAATAACATATCTTTGATACTTTTTAACATATCTTAACTAATTTTGAATATCGAGTGCAACGTTGATGTAAAAAAATAATATGAATGTGAGGTCATTACCAACGAAATCAATAATTTCTATAACAAAGTACAACTCATCCCTAAAGTAATAAAATCCGCAAAGATTCTGCGGAGTATCTAAATTCTGCCAGGTTTCACGATAAAGCCAACAAAGCACGTGATGAAGTTGAAATGGGAGTGACTAACATGTATCCAACCGCATGATAAATGAGAAGTAACCTGCATGTACATGCCTTGGTTTGAACAATAAATTACGAACAAGTTTCCACAAAATCCATTGCTTGTTCAGAATACATCAGCGCACCTCCGAAATAATTTGTTATTCAAACCCATGCCTTGTACTTGTAACACGTTGGCTCGTATTCAATTGCGCATTTATATTGAGCTTCATTTTAGAATATTTATTCATCAAATTTAAGTGTCACTTAATGATATTTAAAGACTGCAGTATGCAAATTTGTTGGTAAAATACTGATTTCCTTGTCAACTTATTGACTAAAGAGTCTGTAAACATTTAATTGAATAAACCGAACAGTTTCATGTTGGAAAATTACGGTAGTAATATTACAGAAGAGATTGTGTACCACTTGACTGTGCTGCAGTATTCTCAATACAAAATAAAACCCAATAACCGTACCCATTGTGTACGGTTCGAACCGTGCTAGTACGCCGGTTTCGAGTGGGTAAACTTACCGAAGCGGAACAAAGTTAACGATTCAGGAGTAACTTTTGACGTACCGGCGCATTTGGTTGCTGGCTTTACGTGCCTCCTGCGGGATAAATAATTGACAGGCCAAAGCGGAGACGGTACGAAGCTTCGAATCGATTGCCCCATTAGGAATTTATAATGCAAATTGCTCGGGAACCCGACCCATTCTACCCTAATAGTTAAACAACGGCTGCGAGAAGATTAAATCAGAATGTGTGACTAAGCACCAATTAATTTCTTTCTCAATTAAATATAATTTTTTTTTTCAGTGAACTCTATAGGGGTAAAAACAAAGCTATAATTTAATGAAAGGAATAATGGTTGGAATTCTGAAGCTTTAATTCGACGCCTGCATCTCTTGTAGCACAAACGAGCAGTAATTCAACCAGCCTAAGGCAAACTATCCGTAATTCACTCCCGAAACTCGAAAACAGTCAGCCTGAAAGCAGTGCAGTTTCTTGTGTTCCATAAAAGGGGAAACGGGAGGGGCAAGAGAAACTGGAATAATTACGAAAGCTTGGGGAAAGCTGGGACGTCCCTCTTAGTAGTACAATAACAGAACCGCAACCGAAGCGAAGTTAATGTACGACCCTACCTATCGTGTAAAGCTGCAGTTATCGGCGGTTATCTGCAAAACCCCCGTGCAATTATCTTCTATTCCACAACTGTAGGGGGAGAGAACACCGGAAGTCGTAAATTAGCTACAGATATTATCGAACTCTGTTTTGCAAAGTTTGATCAATAATTAAGCTAGTCAAGTTCTGTCAATATTGTTTAATATTCATATTGGAATTTGACAACTTATTTGTTTCAATTTGTAACAAAGTTAATTTGAAATGATTTAATAGGAAAGGCAAATGGTGGGCAAATCGATACTTGACAGATGATGTTAAAGGAAAATTAAACTCGAGGGTTCCAAAAAAAATATCGAGCCTAACGAGGTTTTATCGAGGATTAATTAAACGGGCCAGATTACTGTCGGTTGTAATTAAACTTATCGGAATTTGATCGACACGGAAAGCATTACCGCGGTTTCCGTTAGCTAAAGATTAGCAATTTGTAAGAAGATTGGACCGTTAAATCAACGACCGCACGGCGGCAACAATTGTAATTTCAACTACAATATATCTGGCGCCGCAGCGCGATAAATCTCTGTCAATTACAGCGTCGGAACAAGGGCTTTTGGTAATGCTATACAATGGGTAGCACTTACCAAATTGGGGCACTAGTTATTATACAGTCCAGCAAGTGTACTTGAGCTACATTTCGATTCAAATCCTGAAACTAAAGCCCCTGTACACATCTAATTATTATGTTTAGCAATAAAAAAGATTCCCCAAAATTTTTGAAACAAATTTCCAACAAAAAATCTAATCTAAATCTACAATAGAACTGATTTCCCCTCTTCTGAAAAGTTAATTTCCTCCATCCAATTGGAAGGTTCCCATTCAGTTGAGAGGGAATATGAAGGCGACGTGTCAAACCCATGTTACAACGAGGCATTTCATAGGAAACACCTTATATTTAGACCGTTAAATCATTCAATTTATCGCACGAACTTGCTTGCTCTTGTCGGCTTCAAACTTTAACTTGAACTTCTCAAACAAACGTAATTAATAAGAGAGTTCTAAATAAGCGGATTTGTCAGTCGCTGTGTCAAGGCAAATGAGATGCTCAATCTAAACTTACAAAAACTTGAATTCGATTTGTAATAAATTGAAGTAAAGAAGGATTCTAATAAATAACAAGGTAATAATGTCATCTCACTGCTTATAAAAGGCAAAGTAATATTAAAAATAATATTCGCGAAAATATGTAAATATATAAACAGCCAAAAGAAACAGCCAAAGATAAGGAAGTGTAGAACGAGCGAATCAAGGTGTTAAAAATATGTTCATTATCTATACGAAGCCATGGTATTATCGTGCAAAAGCTGAAAAATAACCTGAAAGAGGACCTTGAAAAAATAGAAGAATCATAAGAATCTATGATGGGAATCACAGTCTAATTGTACTCCAGATGATTTCGTTATTGCCTGCTTTTAACAGAACCACCTATAGAAATACAAGATGTTATCGATTATTCTATTATTCTATACCGTTGATTGAGGATAGAATTATGAAGAATATTTACACTGTACTTCCAAGCAATCATTTCTCCATGTTGATGATTCATCACTGAGTTATCCACAACTTCAGCAGAATCAGCATTCTGTTGCTAATTTATTAATTTGCTGACAAGATACAATTTAGGTCATCTTCTGGCTTTTTATGTATATTAGTTGGTTGAATGAAAATAAACTGTTTTTTGTTGAAAATGTATCCAAGTGAGTCTATATTATTCGACCCTAAATATTCAAGCACAAAACGTATTGGTCATGAGATCGCAAGAATCATAAGTAAACCAACAACACAATAACTCACTCCAAGATATTATACTTCACGTCCCTATTTCTACCAATCAGAAATACACAACCAATGCAACCATTCAAGATCATTTCCAACAAGAAATTGTTGGCATTCCGTTTTAGTAAAGAATAAGAAACTAAATGTGATTTACTGAAAATATTTTTGGTTATATTGCAGCACACCTGAAGAATAACACTTTTGAAAGTTAACACAAAACAATGCTTCTCCATTGCCTTTGCGATGTTAAATTTATATAGATCAAATCCTCCATTTGCTACATCCTAAGACGACGTGCCTGAAGAAGACCAACTTATTGGTCGAAACGTAGCGTAGCACCGATTTAAAAATTAAATAAATATCTTTTATCGTTCTCAAACAGTGGTTTTTTTGGAAAAATTCACACCTATAACAAAACAATGCATCTTAAACCAATTTTTCAGCATAGGTACATTTGTGGTCAAATTCCGATTGATCATTGCGGCAAGAGAAGCAAATGTGTAAAGCTTTATCAACATCGCTCTGTCTTACAGCACAGTCAATTCAGCAATTAAAACATTCTGAGCATAACACTAATAGACCACAAAATTTCTTTTGTGCCAGGATCAAAAATGTCAATACCAATTAAAAGTATTTAGCATAACTTTACCAAATTATGTTGATAACTACAAATACAAACCGTTTTGCTGCCACAGAGAGTGTAAAACACAACAGATATTAAACAATAAATTTTCTAAATATTTAATTGCACAACCTATCAAGAATTAATAGAAGAACTTCCAGGAGAAAAAGTGAGCTTCTTCACCATTATTGATTACCAACATTGTTATACTTGTTGCATTTCTAATTGTTTGATTTCGTGGATATAAGAAGTTAATTAAATTAAAAAACTTAATGAAGTCATAACCGCATTGAAAATCATTGCATAAAATTAAGTAATTTTTTTAAAGATATGATTATAGGATTATCTGACCAGCTTCCAACAGAGACACATTTTGAAAATTGCAGGAAAGAAAATTTAGGTGGAAAAGTCGTAATTCAAAAGAAAAGCAAAATTAGACTTTTATAAACATTATCAGAAACCAGGGATCCAGGAGATCCAGGCCATAACCCCACCTTTGCTGAATTTTACTGTTGGCACAATGCATTCAGGCAAGAGGAGTTCTGGNAATTTATTTACCAATGGGATTATATGGTGTACATTATAAAGACTTCACATAATTAAGCCAAGGCAACTTGCGGAAGAGCCTCTGTATGTAATACTCGTGTTATTTTTTTCCATGGCACACTGCAGTATTACAGAAGTGACTAAGACAATGTTCGGAAAATGTTTTAATTGTTTTTCTCTGCTGAAATTACAATTAATGTTAATGTATTGTAGATCGATGGGCTCAGAAAAAAATCTCTATCCCATAACGCGAAGAAAAACATACTGAGCAATTTGAAAATCAAAAGTTGATAATCGCTTGAAATCGAAGATGGCGTTGGAAAATGTTTCTTTGTAGCATGAATCATAGCATTCATCAAACCATTTCATTTAATACCTCGTTCATAAAAATCGGAAGTTAAATGACAGAGTTACAGCTTACGGCGTTCTTGTGTGACAACCTGTATATACGACTAAAATTTAAGAAAAAACAACAGGAAATGACATGTAAGTATTAGATAAAGAATTGGAGTTAAAATTATAAAATATATAATAAAGGTAATTTACCGTCAAAAATTAGGTTGTTTGATGGAATTGAACATTCAAAACCATTTGTAGAACATTTAATTCTTAATAAAATCACAACGCGACAATCTTACGAAGAAAACAGGTATCACATCGAAGGTTAAAACACGATAGATCTTATAAAATGAACGACGGACACCCTATGGGATCACCCTTATCTAGAATCATGTTGATGACATTTTTATAATCTATAATGGCAACAAAGCTATCCTCAGGGCGCTTCACAACATCTTCGGCAACATCTCCAACCTGAACTTTACAATGGAAACGGAAAACCAATGCACACTTAATTTTCTCGACCTTAAGATCATGACATTTTTAGGGAACAAACTTTCACAGATACAGTTATCCCTAAAAACTCCTACAACTGTAACCAACATAAACAAGCAAACTTCCGTTTTCTTTTTAACCGTATCTACAACATCCCACTTAACACAGACAAAATAAAGACGGAGATCAGGAATATAGTCAAAATCGGTATAAATAACGGATTCAACGTAAAGGAGATGCAAAGTATATANCCATAACCCCACCTTTGCTGAATTTTACTGTTGGCACAATGCATTCAGGCAAGAGGAGTTCTCGAGGCTGGCACCAGATCCATACCTTGCCATCTGAACAAAAGAGATTTTCTTACAGTTTAGACTATTCCATAATAATTCCAGTCTTTCCTCCAAATCTAAAATTTTAGCAGTGTAATTCCAGACATTTTCGCGCAGTTTACAGTTTAACCAGTATAATTCTAAAAATTCTTTGCAGTTTACATTCAGGCAAGAGGAGTTCTCGAGGCTGGCACCAGATCCATACCTTGCCATCTGAACGAAAGAAATTTTCTTGCAGTTTAGACTATTCCACAATAATTCCAGTCTTTCCTCCAAATCTAAAATTTTAGCAGTGTAATTCCAGACATTTTCGCGCAGTTTACAGTTTAGCCAGTATAATTTTAAAAATTCTTTGCAGTTTATAATTTGGCCAGTTTAATTCAAATCATTTTTTTCCAGTTTAGACATAGCTAGTGTGATTCCATAAACATAATTTCGTTACTTGCGCCTTAATAGAAACTCCAAACGCTTATCACTGCATATCCATTTTGATGTCTGACATTTCAAAACTACGAATAGCATATTTATATGTTATAATAAAATTTAATGCTTAAACCTCAAAACCAATGTTTTCTTAATTACTTCTGATCGCTTTATAAAGGTAAAAGCAAATGGTAGAATTATTATGCGAAACATTTTAATGTCATGGAATATCAGAGTTCTATTTCACAACGGTTGCGAGTTTTCTCATTTAAAATAGCGTATTTGCAACCCCATTTTCCCGGTAAAATACTACATTATTCTGCAAAAATCTATTATCACATAAAAATGCTAGAGGCCCACAAACGTTATTGTTGACAGTCGAGAGATTTAACGATAAATCGCGTATAATTTATACATAATATTCTTTGTACAACAGGTTGTAGAATAAAACAAACAGAATAAATTAATTTTAGAAAGCAGATAATAAACGTTTTATATTGAACCATAAACCTAGAACTAGTTAATTCACTTGGCGATGTCATGGTGATTACATGCAACTACAAAAAAAATAATATCCGTTCCTGAAAATGTGTTGTTTTATTAAAAAGAGATGTCTATTTAAAGAATACCGTAACAAAGGCGAAAGTCAAGGTTAACAATTAAATTAAAGCATGTTTATAACGAAAGTAATTTGTGGTGATCGATAATGAATGAAGTTAACTGGAACGTAATAAATTTGATTAATCATTTATTAATTAGAATTAAATATTGAAAAACAATTATTGTATTTTACTCTGTTTACAAACAAAACGCAATAACGGAAATATTATATACGGCTCATTTATCTTGTATTTATTTCAACAGAATAAAACAGAAATTCCACATATATTATATTAGGAGGTATTTTTGACCTAGTTTATTTTCGTTGAAACATGAGTTGTTTTTAAAGAGTGTGCAGACAAATAACATCTACTCTTTGTATGCATACGTGCTGTTTACCAATTATGTTTTTGACACAGAGATTTCTATCTTAGTTAAAAAAAATTCAAATATGGGCAAGCACACAATTACTGGAAAATATCAACGAAGAGGTGAAATTAAGCTAGGGGAGCATATAAAGCTCGGTATACTTTTAGTATTATAATACAGAAATATTATAAGAATGCAATAACAATATTCAGAGAGAAATAGCATCAACTATTAGCTTCATTGAATAGTACGACAAAAATAGCCGGATAAAACAAGCAGAATGAACAGATATTGTTCGAATCAGACTATCACAGAGTTAAGACTATCATTGAAAAAAACAGTATTCTGGCACATAGAATATATAACCTATATTAGGTATTAAGTGCAACAAACGAGAAGGAAGTCAATTCAACAAATCGGGCAAAATGTTGCATGAGCGGTTGCAGAAAATTTGTGCTACTCACGAAATCTTTTTTCAATGTTTAGAACATTTTCTGTAACCATTGTGGATATAGAGTAAATCCCTTGAGTTTGCACCACACTAACCCTGGATATACAGAAATGTGAAAAGTGGAGATGTACACATTTTCTAGACTGTTGTCCAATACCGAATTAATGGATGTAAATTCGGACGATATTCCTCTTTTAATTTGAAAGCTTATATCTCTCCCTTTAACAATTAACAATCGAGACCATCCACGTCTTCTTCCACTGCTCGATTAGAAATGGAACTATCAATGATCATTCTGTAGCCCTTTACTCAAGCCAAAAAAGTCAATGTTTTTTAAAACGAAAAATGTTTGGTAATTTCAAGAAGTACAAATATCCAATTTGTAACAAACTCTACGTGGATCCTCTAGACACCGATTCGATTCAGTGTCATCTGTATGTTAGATGGTTTCACGAAAACTGTACAAAATATGGAGATAATAAGAATACAATTTTCATTCATTGCTTAAACTTTCGAGCCCAATACGAGACTCACCTTGCACTTTTATTATTTTACCATTAAGCTCGCTTGTCTACGAAATGGGATATTTCAAAGATAAAATTAGATATACAAGTGGATAATTTTAGAGATTTTTGGCATTATTCCGATATGTATCATTTTCACAAGAGTGCTGTAAATTTATTATAATCAAAATTTCAAATAAATTATAATTAAATTTATAATTAATATATAATTGCCGCTTTAGGCAGCGATTTAAATTATTATAACAGCATAGTACTAATTACTGTAATTTTCGAAGGTTCATTTTTTGACTGTTTATAACGGCCAATGAATATTTAGTCTGTTAAATTTTATATTATCAATGTATGTCAAACCTTTGTTTAAATTTCCAGAATATAAAATTAACTTCATGTGGATCAATTACAAAAACATGCCTGATTCATCGGGACTTTTCAATAATTTGTGATGATGTGTTTTAAAAAGCTTTCAAGGTACTCTTTGAAAAGCTCACATAGTCAATTGTTTCTAAAGATCATTCTATATGATAAAAAGACTCTATTGTATCGGATCTAGGGAAAGATATAATTAGTTTTAAAAATGAAAATTATAATAAATGTAGTTTCTGTATTTTATTACTGGTTAATTAAGAATAAAATTCAGTTTAACATGTTTCGACTACAAGTCATCATCAGAAGCGTCGTTAATTAAAAATTGGAGTTCAAACACGCTTCTCAAAAATTTTCTGAGAACGCTTCTGATGATGACTTGTAGTCGAATATACTGGTAACTAGATTACAGAATCAACAGTGATCATAAAGATATTATAAGTCATGTTAGGTCTCAGTTAATCAAAAGGCATTGACAATGTTGGTCGCCCAGCAAACAACCGGAAAACTATGACAAATTGTTGTTCAAGACCTGCAGCTGGTTCCTTACAAAAATTAAGTTCATCGATCAAAATCAAACATTGATGACCATTGCTAATGAATGATATTTGTAAGTGAACATACAAATTGTCAATACTGTTAACACACACGAATTTGATTGAATATGGATTGGTTACGACCACTTTCAGTTGGGTAAATACGCTAATAAACAAAATTACGGCATTTGCACCTCAAACGATGTTCTGTCTGGTGTTTTTGTTTTTTTTGACTTAAAGTAATATTTGGTTATTTTTAAGTTGTAAGTTGGCAGCGAAATAAAAATGGACACTTCCTGTCGAATGAGAAAAGGTATCAGGTGCGTTTTAGTTATCCTTTAGACAAAAACCTAAATCTGCAAATGTCACTTAATTAAAAACAAGAAATTAAAGAAATACAGTTCATTTCAAAATAAATAGCATACAGAACATAACATTTGGTCCTTNCGAGTATCATCAACTAAATTTGAATGTTCGTAGTTACTATTCAAATTTGAATAAAATCATCAAGCCACACACAAAGCAGAGAACGAAGTGTCGATTTGTGTGTGGCTTGAAAACACATATCGGCTAGGCGGACCAACCAACCTTGCACCTCGACCCTAAGGATTTATTGTACCCCGATAGATATCGTTATCAAATTTCACCGTGCAATCCAACGTTCTGAACGAACATTAATACCTTGCTCGGCGAAAGGTCATTCAGATTCTTTGGGGAGATAACCTGCGACCCAAAAATCGAGAATCTGATACAGGTTAACAGCAAGGCAGTGGCATAAAACATGCTCAACCATCTCCGCTACCTCCGCACATAGTCGGCATGCAACACCGTCGGCTAAACCCAACAAGTTGAGGTGTGCTTTTAATCGGCAGTGTCCAGTAAAGACACCCATTAGCACTTTTATGCTGCTACGAGCAAGTCCTAAAATATTCCCGGGTTTGACAACGATGTTAATAAACACCTTAGCATGTCTCATTTCAGGAGACCTATGTTTGGCCATCGCAAATGATACACCAACTGCTGGTTCTGGCCCCACAAACGCTTTAGCGCTGCCCTCTCGTGCTAGCTCATCTACCGCTTCATAGCCAGCAACCACAGAATGACCCGGGACCCAGATTAGAGAAACTCTGTTATCACAACTCGGTGTGTGTAATGTTCTCTTGCAATCATTAAGCAGAGCCGACGAAAACCCCTCTCTCAAGAAGGATTTTAGCACCCATGCCAATAGCAAATACTTCCGCCTGGAATACAATACAGTACGTACCCAGGCTGTATGCTTGCTGAATTCGAGGTGTCTGGCAGTATACTCCTGCTACGACCCCTTCCGGCGTTTTTGATCCATCTGTGTACATGCAAATATCTGCCTGAACCAGAGAATTTTCATTTTCGATCCAGGACGATTTCGCACCCCATTGGTAGGACATGTCGGAACAGTTTTGAGCATATTGCTTAAATTTGTAATTGATAGTTTAGCCACTTTTTCTATATGCAAATGCAGAGACGATAGGCCAAGCATAACCTCCATTGCTAGAGTTGGCGTTGTGCTTATCGCACCAGAGATTGCCAATCCAGCTACTCGTTGAATTCGTAAAAGTTTACTGATAACTGTTAACTGTCAGTGATCCAAGCCCTGTTCCAACGGGCAGAAAATATATGCGATGAAAAGAATTTAAAGAAAGAATAAGGATTCGTTGAGGATGTACTCCAGAAGAACGGCTACACGACTTTGAGGAATATCCAGCGGGCCACTAAGCAACGCAAGCAAAGGGAAGACATGGTAAGTGCTGCACCAGGCGGTTTTATTTGCCTCCTTTATGTTTCAGGTATGACGGGGCGAATTATAAGGTATCTGAAGAAGAACGATATCGCGGTACACCATTAAAGGGAGCGGGAGCTTCTCTGCTACCATGTTGTTGAGCATGGGACGTATGTGCGACTAAATAAGATCCAGCAGTGGACAGTCGCAGAGCATTGCCACAAAATGGGACACACCAGGTTTCGTGCTTGCCAGAGTTGGAAATTATTGCCAAAGGATGACAAGGAAGGCAATAGAGATTCATCGACATAGGAACAATATAAACAGAGAAGACAGCTAGGAACTTAGCAGCACATAGAAAATGTTACTTAACTTAACTTTCTTCCCTCGGATTTAACAAAAACAACTTAGTTGACAATTAGTCAGTAATTAGTGTTAATTAATTATTATATTTATCAAACTCCTCCCCATTTCGTCACTTCGAAGTTATTTCTGAAGAATGAACATGGTGTCAAACACTTTTTCAAAAGATATGGTTCAATCCGAAAGTTTCTAGGTCTAGTTAGTTCTAGTTTTATTCAATTGTTATTGGATATTTCAAACCCTTGTTATATATATCAATATAAAAATAACATATATAAAAACATATCTACAGTGTGTTAATTAATTATCATACCCGACGTCATCGTTGCAAGTATGCAACCAATAACGCGATTTGCGTATTGCAGTACGAATATTGTGGTATTGGTTGCATACTTGCAAATATATTTATTTAACCCACTGGAAGTTTAAAACTACAAACTGTTATAAACAGTTGTTTATATAAACGTAGTGGAGTTTGTCTTCATTGTTAAATGTGTTGTGTTGGAGTACAACAAATTTATTTTTGATAAAAGGAATTGATTAATTTTCAGATATGTATTTTAAATAGAAATCCTTCTAGGATATAATGCGGTGAGATCTTTAATGGTCGGTCTATTAGTATACTTAATTACATAAAGTAATTGTTTTAATTTTGAATTGCTTTGTATGTACGATTTAATCTCTTTGTAATATGTTATTCTAATTTATATACTTTCGAATTACCCTGAATATAATTTACGAATAAATTAACCTTAAAAACAACAACAAAAATAAAACTTCCAGTAGAAGCAATTAGTTCCGGAGTCTAGAAAGATAAATAACCACATCAGTATTACTTAGATAGAAGGCGGGTCAGCACTTTTATAGCGTAGTAACACGAATGGCGAATTAAGACGTCTTTGGATTTATGGTACAGCGGTACCCACCTTCCAGAATAGACACAAATATATAACCACTACAGTATATGGAAAAAATAAAGGGGACCGTATTAATTTAACAACCAAGTAAGGTTACTATGTCTTTATGAGACCGTAAAATAGAATGGGTTGAATCTTACCTTGTGCAGGAGTAAGATGGAAGCTGCTGCAGGCGACAGGCTCAGGTGTACAACGGAACGTCTGTAAAAGAACATAGACGACGATGAGAGCGCAGTGCATAATATAGAGCGACAAGGATAAATATATTAGTTTGTTGCTTTAAAAATAGTCTTCGTGCAGGGAACAAAAATTGATGACGTTTACGTAACATCTTTTTAAGTACACGTTGACCTACAGCTCATAAAATTTTTATGATTCCCATTTGCATTGTCAAAAGGATTAAGGAAATTTTATGCTAACATAAATTATCTCTCCAACAGCAAAATTTGAAGAAAATAATTTTACACAATACCAGTTGTTTAACTTTGTGAAAATTAGTTTTAGTCAACACCGAAATGAATAAGAAACTTAGTAACCCCGAGATGTTAATCCAACTTTGTGAATTAATGAATTTATACCCGAGCATAAAACCTCTACAACTACACTACATTTCCGTTAGTTTCTTTGCAAATTTATTACCATAACAAATTATAAATTTTATTCGCGAAATGATCGTCAACCAATATTATTAATCGCGTCAAACCTCCAGGGATGATTCATCATAAAATCCAATCAATTACCTTGGATGTATTGCATTTAAAACGTAATATATTTTCGATAAACCACTATAAATCTACTAATAAACGAAATAATGTTAAAATCTACCAGTATCGCGTTTTAGTCCGTGAACGTGGAAACTAATTATTAATCGGGCCGTAATTAACTACGGTCAAAATTTTAATAATATCACACGTGTAATAGCGATGGGTGCTCGTTGATGCGTGAACAAAAGCTTCGTCGAGATTACCGAGAGAGCTTTTTTAATTAAAAAAGATAATTAGCGACTGTCCACCAACCCGAGTTCAGCACAAATAAATTCATTAATTAATAAATAATAGCTGATCAACAACAAAATTAAAACTTTTTTAATCTATTTCAATTTATAAATATGAAAAGGATTACGTTTAGAAAGTATAAATAATTAGTTGCTCATTATTAACCTCATTGATCAATATAATATAAATAACTTGTTATTATTTTATGAGATGAAACAAAATTATTTTAACGATATTGTTTTTCCGCAAATTAAAATTGTGTATATGTACAGATATTTTAAACAAAATCATAACGCTATTTAGTGCACCTGAACAAATGTATATAACCATATTAAAACATTGAAAATGGATATAAAACATTCATTTATTTGGTTGACGGTTTATCAAAAAATGTATTACCAAATATTTTCGATAACAATGTGTTATTTAATATCCATTAAATTTTGTGTACGATTTTGACAATACAAAATTTAGCACAACAAAGCCCACCCACATAAACCTTCTGATGATGTAAATTGAAATGAACTTCGAATTTCGTAGGCCAGACAAACATATCGTCGTTCGATTTACGGACACAAATCGTTTATAATTTCCAGGACGATTATGAATTCGTTAATGAACCGAGCACTGAAATTCCGCGAACTGCCAACAAATTTTTACACGGTGGCCAATTATTGAATTTATGGAAGTTCAACAACGACAATCATCGTATTGACAATGTTAATATAAACGCGATATGTTTATTTAAACCACGAATTTAAGTTAATTTATTAGAAAATAATTATAATTTAATTGGAATATTTGATTCGCGTTTACTTCTTATACAAATTTGAAAGTAAGGTTGTGCACAACTTTTATTATGCAAGATGAACCAAAACAAAATTCTAACCTATCTAATTATTTTTTTAACACATCAAGACAAACAAACAAAACTCTTAAATAAACTTGGCTCACAAAAGTCTTTTTACTTAACAAGTACTGAACTACGAACGCTTATTGTAGGTTTACACAATAATGGAAAAAGTTTTAGCGAAATTGCAAAAATTGTTATGAAACTGTCCAATCTATTACTAAAAAATGGAAAGAAGCGGGTAGCGTAAATAATAAATTCAGATCTGGTCGCCCAAAAACTTTAAACAATAGAGACATTCGGGTTCGATTAAATAAGATTAAAGAAACAACTGCAACAAGTTTGGGTACTGAAATCGCTATATGAATTAAGAAACCAATACTTCCTGAAACGTTAGACGATTTTAAAATCGAGCAGATAAGTGTAAGGACACTAAAGGCGTAAACCGCCAACGTCTAAAGTTAACGCTGAAAAACGTTTCAGTTTTGTCATAAAATATAAAGACAATGATTTTTGGAAACAAGTCGTTTTTAACGTCAGCATGAAAGACAAAGTGCCTGAAACGGCACGGGGGTGTCGACGTCTGAAAAAGCGATGTTATGACACCATCCCATAATGTCTGCGAAAGTCCAGCTTTAACGCGTCGACCTGATGAGTTCATGTGTTTACGAACGAAACACAAGGTGTAAACTAAGTGTAAATTGCGTTGGCTTCGGAA
Organism: Onthophagus taurus; assembly: GCF_000648695.1. NCBI lineage: Eukaryota > Metazoa > Arthropoda > Insecta > Coleoptera > Scarabaeidae > Onthophagus > Onthophagus taurus. The sequence goes on from NW_019280525.1 coordinate 893,318, forward strand.
AAAACTGGATCCTGCAGCACTACAATGATCCAAACTGAAGCACATAACTACACTCGACGGCATAAAATACTCATCACCTAAAATGATGACAGGTTTCAAAGTGCAATTACTTTTGAACGTATAAAAAATCAGGGTGTGGTCAGCATATGAGTGAAATGTATAGTATTGAAGTCGTTCTGACATCGTGGATGTATACACATTATATAAAAGTAGACTGAGAATACTGCCCTGCTGTACGCCAGAGGCTAATGGTCGCCGTAGAGACTGGCGATCATTTAAAATCACCTTTTGCGTCTACCCGTTAAATACTGAGTAAGAAGAGAGAGGGATTTATTGCTCAGGTCACTGTAATGTAAAATAGAGATGAGAGTATCAACATCAAAGGAGTCAAACGCTTTCGAATAATCTATAAGAACTAAAACCGTGACCATTCCCCGATCAGATATGAAGAAGCGTCGATTCACAGCTAAGTAGAGGTTTAAACACTTAAACTGCAATGCAGGTATCATTTTGTTATCAGATAGGATAAGGCGCAGTTGCTTCTCTAAAATCCTTTCAAAAATTTTCGAAATTGCTAGCAGTAAACTAATTGGCCATATATCCGAATTAGCCTCCTTCCAAGAGGAAGGAAATGTGTTGGTCTCGAGACAGGTGTTGATAATATGTGTTAAGAATTGAATAATATGTGGATAGCATAGCGTTAACATATACTGTGAAATACCATCAGCACCAGCTGATGTGTTTTTCATTGAAAGAAAAACTTCCTCAACTTCTGCCTGAGAGACTAGTTTGAATTCGCAAACCTTGACTTCAGTTTTACATGTATTTAGGTAAAAGCTTTTTATTTGATGCAGCGAAGAAGCAGGAGGAATAGCAGATATTAGATAATCAACTACGACTAGTAGTAGACGAGTAGTGGTAGATTTTGGATTACGTTTAGCTCTTTTAATAGGCGCGTGTAGGTCGAATAAGTATTGCTCGATTTGAATAAGGTTTTATTTATTTGAAAAGTTTACCGTTTGCCATTTTGGCACTCTCCAATTTCAGTAATGCTGAATGACGCTAATGCGTTTATTCTTACACTTTGAAGCTTGCTGTGGGGTGCATCGACAAAAGATATTAACTTTAAACATAAGGAGCTTGTAGTCTTGTTTGTTCTGATCATTTCGGTTTTTTGTTCAATTTTCTATTGTTGCTAAGACCAGAGTTACAAGCTCTAAAGTATAACGCAACTTCTTCGGCAGCGCCATCAGAAATTAAAGCAATCCATGGAAATTGACGAAAACATTTCAGTGGCGTTTAGTAACGTCGTTGACTGTTGCTACACAAGAAAAATACCTTTAAGTCTTGCAGAAGTTGCACAGGCAGTGGCTTTGTCGTCCCCTATTTTTCAAGCTGCACGCTTTCGACTCATTTAAATTTAATTTTTGGACGTCTTAATTGATTGTAAGGCTTTGTTTTTCTGTTCTTCGACTTGATTTTAGTATTTGTGGAACTTTAGAGTTATTTTTGCGCGTTTTATACTAAGTTCACACAGAAGAGTTTTTCTATTCGTCCCACGCCTGTCCTCTCTTCCAATGTTATAATAAATGGTGAGTTTCCTAATCGTTACAAATCACGAACTATTTTTTGTATTTTTTAATTTATTTTGTTGTTTACAGATTTACTGATTCAGTTCACATGTTTTTTGATTTTTTAGTCGTGCTTGATAAAGACCACCCGGTTGGTTGAAACATTAATGTAGCACTGATTTAATAAATAAAAAATATTTTCATCATTATTTGAAATTTTAATAATACTAAGTTCTCTACTAAGTTACATTCCGACTGCGTTTCGTATAAAGACATTGGTGTCTACAATGCCTTGACGCTTCAGCAAGTAAAGAGGCACTGTCATCAAAGTTGTCATATAGAACTTCTTAGCCTAGTTCAATTTGTCCATATGCAGCTTCAGGTTCGTCATAATCATTAAAAGCAGGAACTAAGTGGAACAAATTTGCCACTTCTTTTGCACTTTCAAGCGTCTCTGCCTTTTTTCCATTCTTTTCTTCTCCGATTTCTGTGTTGCTGGTGTTCTGGATTATGTTTCTGATATACCTTTGTTTCCTACTTTTTCCAATTATTAAAAGGGGTAGTGCATGGTTATCACTAGCATTTGCACAAATCATCGGTATAATCCGTTCCTTACTTACTTTAAAACCTCTATCAGCTTTTCCTTGGCGGCAAGCTAAAAATATTTAATGCATAAATTTCCAATTTATCCCAGTTTCATCACAGTTTTAAGCGTCTTTTAAATTTCGTATTGAAAAATACTGCGGCAGAAGTAACCTGACTCTTAAATAGTCTGGATAAAGAATATGGGAATCTCTATCTTAACTTGAAATATTTTAACTATACGGTTATGGCTTTAAAGTCAGCAGGACCCCCGATTATTTCTTAAGAACTTTTTGACATATCAAGGGTTTACCAAAATTACGCCAAAAGTAAACCACAAATACACAGCATCTTCTTACGGCTTGTCTTTCACAATTTTTATCGTTTTCCTTCGTTTGGATCCATTATCTAAACGTAGCTTGGATGCAAAATACATAATGTCGTCTTTCTTTTTTCTGATGTCTGATATCCTACATTTTTGCATGTCGTGAACCATTTTCACCAACGTCACGTAACCTCAGGCATTGGAAGTTCATTGAAGTTAGAACAAAAACGTATTGTTATTTAGACTTTGAATTTACATCAACACAAATTAATGCTATAGAGACACCATAACGTGTTTTGTGTTTGACAATTTTGGTAACAAAGCGTACGCTTTCAAGTAAATTGAGGGCTCTTTTAGAATCTGATATCCATAGCATGGTTGGCAAACCTCGTATTTATTTTGCCAGAAAGCTAAAAGAACTAAAACTACAAGAAAATACATTTTTTAAAATGCAGTTTTAAAAAATGTATTTTCTAATACCAAACAACGCTTTGCTGGCATCTTAGTAGCAGCCATCGCAGAAGAATTTAGTCTGCTACAAATATGGTATATTTCATGCTCCAAGTCTGCTGGAAAACTGCTTAAAAATGTGCCTTTCTAATGACACTGTTAGTCGGCGAAACATGATATGGCAGAGGAGATCAACAATCAATTAATTGAAAAAAAATAAACCAGTTGAATTTGGACTGTAGTTAGATAAGGCCACGTAGATGGAACTGATATTAAAAACGTTCTGATTTCACAACCCATTCGAGATTTTTGATATTTTCTTATGTTTAAAATAATTCGAAATGGTGTAAATACGTTAGTGTCTGTACTGATGAAGCTCGCTCCATGTCCTGCTGCTATAGAGGATTACAGGAGCTTATTCGAAACAAATCACTAAATGCACTATGTTGCCATTACATTATTCATAAAAAAACGATTTCGTTAAAGCATCTTTCGATTCATCATCGCTACAATGAAAAACAAGTATAGAGTATTAATTATAAAATGCGTCCCAATTAGAAAAAAGTTGAAAACTTCTAGTGTAACACTTGAATTTTAAAGGATTGGAATTATTTTATGACACAAACTTATTTCTTGATTAATACCAATATATTATATGGACTATAAAAAGTTCTTTAAGGTATTAATTTAGTATTCCTTTGGTGTCCAGGCATCAAAATGACGGCGTTAAAGGTAAAGTCTTCCAATTTCTGTAGAGGAAGCATCCGATGAATACAAAAGGGCATAGTTCGATGGAGTCTCGTTGTTACTCAACGGTTCTGATTTGAGAACAAATAACGGGTGTGCAGCTTAAATGCGACGCACTCCGGGAGACGAGAAACCGTCGTCACCGTGACGCCGACTTCACCACATCATTCCACGACGACGAGAGAAACAAACGACCCAGCCATTGTCGACATCGCCGAGGCGGCGTCTCCGTTCTGGTAAACGTCAGAATTTCAGGCGGTATGGAAATAGACTGCCTACGGAGAAGCTGGATTCTTTCAGGGTGACGTTTAATTACCGAAGTGGCGTGAGGAGATTGGGTTGAATGGAAACGACCAACCAACAGTGTTGGAAAGCTGTTGAGAAAGAGAAGGAGAGATAGATGGAAGGAGGAGTTGAAGAAGTTGTTTTGTGATGTTGAAAAGCTGCCACGTGCAGAAACTGTCTTTGGAAATTATGATTTTTTTTTACAAAAACTATTTTCGCTTTGTGAATTTTAACCCAAAATCTTTTTCTTTAAAAAAAATTTTAAATTAAGATTAATATCGGCTCCTCCACCAAAAATATTGATTCCATAAAAGTTCCAATTTAACATCACAAAAAAAAATGTAGGATAATCAATCATGTTCTCGTCTCGTAATAATAATAATAATCGATTTTGAAAGGGGTTGAGTTATGAATTCAAGGGTATGCCAGGGGTCCGTAATAACATAGTTTTCGCATTTACTAAACGACATGGGCATAATTAAGCAATTTTTCAGAAATGCCCAGGCTCGATCGGTCATCCAGCTGTCCGCACTCGGGACCCTTCCAACGCAGCCCATAAATTAAATTGAATTACGACCGAATTTGTTGTAGTACTTCGATTCTCTCACCCTCACCGCGTCGACAACGAGGTTGCCGAAATCGAGGTTGTCGAAGTCGAAATCGTCCCGTAAAATATGATCCCTGAAATGAACGTCTATCGGAAACGAACGACAAGAAGACAAATAGCATACTCTTTAATTTCAGTTCGTTTTCTACTTAAAAACGACAACGATAGCAACGAAGGTGATTTAATTCCAATTGAACAAAATAGTGATCCAGCCGGTAGGGACTGTTACATAGAAAGCTCGTTAGGTTAACTTGGGCCTTTGTTAACTACAACACCGGAGCTTCGAGGTACGTACGAGCGTTTCCAGGCCGGTTCTAATTTATATTTTATGAGCTACAGTGATTTTCAATTAATCGACAAAGACGCACCACCATCCGATTAAACCCGAACGTGTATCAGGAAGAAAATCGATAACGCGGTGTTGTTATCGGGTTGATGGAAGAAGTTCATTTTGAAATGACAAAAAAATCGTTCGAATACCGCTTTAAATGAAATCAGAGTATCGTTTTTCATCATAAGATGTAAACGAGATTAAAAAGAGTTGTTTTGAAAATGTATCTTTACTCGTAACAATAACTAACAAGTATAAAAAATTTTAAATGGAGTACATAAAAATAAATATGCTGTATTTGCGTTATGTTAAAATAGCAAACCAAAGCATTATTGAAATACAGCGAATTTTACGCGCTGGAATAGCCACAGGACGAACAGGAAGTTTGGCAAAACGTGCTGGCGTAAATTACTGGCATTGTCCAAATGGCGACGGCAAAAGACATTTTTAGTCGCCGGCACGGCTTGGCACGGCAGGGCGTCATCGCAGGAATGTAAATAGCGCTTTGTCGTCGACATCCCATTGTACGAAGATATCGCGTCCTGCAGGGTGCCCGCATTCCAAACCAACGCCTTTCACAGACGACTCAATACAAGCTACAGGGATAATAATGCAGAAAAGTCGTTCCCTGGTAGAGTTGGACACGGATTTTGATATGTAAAGTCAGATTAGATGGAAATATAATAGTCAATGGAAGAAAAAACAGGAATATGGTGAAAAATACCATAACAACAGCAACGAATTTTAATTAATAGTAATCAATAAAACTTAAAAATTTTTGTCGACTTACGATATTAATATTAGGTTCGATTTTAAAGATAGCTGTAGTAATTCGAGAAAGGACATATCGGGCAGAGAGAAAATATGAAGGCAGGAATAAAAGAACAAATGTGATGAAAATCCAACTATCTACAAACATGTGATTGAAATGGGATTCAAGACTGTCGGTTCTATATGTTCGATATATTCAATATCTATATAGAAAAAGTTGGGCTTGGATGAAGAATACCAGATCGAAAATCAGAAACAGGAAAACATATTCGGAAAGCTCATCAAAGAGAAAATTACAAAAAACAAGTATTATAATATAATTATTATAATGTTTCGTGTATCTTTTATAAATAGTGTGTAGTACCTATTAAATATCTATATGTTTCGATTTCAGTACTCCACTTTGATTTGTTGTTTCGAAATTCAGTTGAAACCGTTCGGGGAATTAACGTAAATGTGTAATATTCTGCATTATTAGTATTGTGGTGAAGTAAAGCGTATAGGAATAATTAATATTGTTCTAGAATTAACGAATTAATGTGTATATAATATTACATACATGAAAAAAGTACAATCTACAAAAGTCAAATCACTAAAATTGTATAAAAGTTTTATAGATTCTGCTGAAGATGAAAATTAATTTTTAAAAATCAATCCTTTTAAAAACCAACTCAATAATGTTTAACAATAGTTAATCTTTAATTGTAAAAAGGTGGTAATCTCTTATCAGTTATTTAAAATTACGACGCAGTGTCGATTCAAGTTGAATAGATTTCGGTGTGATGACTAAAGGCTTTTCTAAGAACGGGATTGAAGTTTTCTGTATTATTTCGCTGAGCTTAGACGGTTCGCGCGAATCCTTCAGTAATCGCTTTTAATTAGAAAGACGTGCCAGGAAAGACAAAAATGTATAGAAAACTTTCAAAAGAAAGTTCTGAACGTACTAATAGACCAAAAAAGAAAATTTGTTGGGAACAAATATACTATCGATGAAAATTGCAACATGAAAATTTTATCAAAACTTCAAATAGTGTTTTCTCAAAAACTAAAAGTTATTTTTCAAAACGTGTTGGTTCATTTGAAAGAGGACACTTTTATTAACACTTTGGGAAAATTTCATTTTCATTCTCATATTCCAAGAACTGGATTTTATTCGAACTTTTAAAACTTAATCGGCGAAAATTGCAAAATTCGAAAAAATTGTCGATCATTTCAAAAATTTATTTCTGAAGAACAGAAAGTAATTTTTCAAAATGGTTTTTTGCATTAAAAAGAGGATACTTTAATTAATAATTGGTGATATTTCCACAAGGATCCTTCAAGAAATTAATTTTATAACGAATTCTGAAAGTTATCGATGAAAATTGCAACATCGAAAATTTCTTATCATGAGGACATAATTACATATAAAAAGGATAGAAAATGTTCTCGAAGCATCGTTAAGATAGAGGAACAAATTTGAAAATAATTGGTTGATAAACAAAAAAGTTATTAATGGAAAAGAAATCAATCAACGTAATTAGGTAATCCGCGATAAAGGTCATCCGTAGAAAATACCATAAGTTATCGACAGCCCAGGAAAAAACGATCATTTAAAGTCTAATCCAAGACCAGTTAATTAGGTGTCGTTACTTGAAGTTGAAGTGATAAAATTGTAGAGGAAATCTTTTCAGTTTTGTGTGAATAAAACAATTTTTGCATTTACCAATGAATTTTTGCTCTTTTTATGTAATTAAAGCTTAATTAACAATTTAAACAATTTAAAAACATTAGAGAAATCAGAAAACTAAGACTCTGTTCTGCTCAATACCGATTTACTATAACAGATATCGAACTATTTGGTAGACACATCCGGCTGGTTGTTTGAAAGCAACCCTCAACCTCTTCCTGAAAGGAAAGTTATCTAAGAATACAGCTCTCAGCAAGTCTCAATTGTGATGAAAGACTGCTTTGTAATAAGATGCCAATGTAAACTTAAAATAACAACATGGAAGATGAGAATGCTATGTCAGAATACCATAAAAGATAGGGTAACCTTTGCCTTGCCAAACGTGCTAACGACAGTGTAAAATCAAATCCGAGAAAAGATACTAATTCTTAATAACCTAACCTCAACAAAAACATAATTGAAGAATATAAATTTATAAAGATTCTTTAACTTCCACCTTATACCACTTGTAGGCAACCTATGAATCAGAAGTTTCTTCAAGAATCTGTTTCTAAAACCATTTGTTTTGCAATTGCTTTGATCGCTACGTAAAAGAATCTGTAACTTGATGTTGTGGCTCAAAAAGACCCCGAGAGATCGAAAAATGTAATCATGGACATGATCTAGTTTATTGGCTTGCAAATATCCAATAGAGTACGAGAAATATCCGGTGGTGATGGACATGAGTGTATGCAGAATAGAATAAGTTCGGTGCTTAAGTATATAATACAGAGAAATTTAACCGAAGTGTAACTATTGAAGCAAACCTGAGAATTGTTGGTATCACATCGGTGCCAGAAAGCTTAAGAAATGCCACAAACATCATTCTTAAATATCTGAGTATAGGCTTTGTTATAAGCTGAGTATAGACTGTGAAGGTTTTGAAGGAATTTATGACAATCAATAGATAATTTAAGAAAAAGAGATATCCAAGATTTTTTTACCCAAAGATGCATCATTAACATTACGTTTCTTTCTTACAAAACACCTTTTTAATGCTAAATCAATAAATTCTCTATGGCTTATAATCTCATACATATCTCATACATAGTGCATATGAATTAAGCTATTCAATAAAACACAAAAGAGCACAATTCAATGTGCCTTGGTGGAATAAGGACTTGAAAACCAGCGAGTCATGGTTAGAAGACTATATAATAAAGTCACACATTCCAAATTCGATCAAATATGGGACCTCTATAAGTAAGCCCTAACGGAATATAACTTGGCTATCCGTAAAGCCAAAAGAAAAGCCTGGCGCAGCTTCTGTGGCGGCATAGACAATACGCCTACAGTTGCTCGTCTGAATAAGATCTTGGCAAAAGATCACAACACTGATCTAGGCCACCTATACAAACAAGACGGTAAATATACTGAGGATGCTAAGGAATCGTTGGAGCTCCTACTAAGTACACACTTCCCTTCCTCAAAGGCTGCCCACACGCAGATGCCGACCCTGAACTAATGGACATAATCCATCCATCAGGTAGGGTTCGCAGCATAGCTGGGAATATTTTTACACCCAACAGAGTAAGGTGGGCTATTTCTAATTTCAAGCCCCTAAAATCGCCTGGAGGAGATGGAATTCTGCCCATTTTTTTGCAAAAAGGCTTAAAAGACCTGCTCCCCGTAATAATATCCCTATATATAGCTAGCTACAGCTTTAGCTATACAGGTGTCCCATATCATCCGCATCAGAGCATTATACGGTGTAGGATACATTATTCTGAAACGATCTTTCTAACAATTTTTTTTGCGAAATGTTTATAATAACCGAACCGGAACTGTTTAAAGTCTCTCCAATACCGATTCACTTCAATAGCGCAAAAAGTTTATTTCTCTTTCCATGTCGAATCTATTGGTGAGTACACGTGTATGAGTACACCGGCTGGGGGCGAGACCGATTGCCTGAGTGTGATTTACGATCTCCGAAGGCGTTACCCGAAGCTTTTCGTGAATTGCTATTGGAGGAAAAACAGTTTGTTTAAACAGTTTCCGTGCGATTATTATAAACATTTTGGCAACATTTTATTAGAAAGATCGGTTCAGTATTATGTATCCTACAACCGTATAATGCTCTGATGCGGAAGATACGGGACAACCTCTATACCCACACTATAGAGGAAAGTAAAGATGGTCTTCATACTTAAATGTGGTAGGCGTTCAAACGCCGACCCCAAGGCATACAGACCAATTAGCTTAACTTAATTTTTCTCCAAGGAAAAGAAATGAAGTGCTTGTCACTAATCCACTCCACCCTAGCCAACATGCTTACCAGAAACCATATCAACAATTACTGCTCTCCATACTTTGACTAGCACTTTAGAGGAGGCAATTGCAACCAAAGAGATAGCCCTATGTGCTTTCATAGACATAGAGGGTGCGTTTCATAACACCTCCTATGAATCCATAGAGAAAACGCGGCTCTAAACGTAAAAGATATACATCCGTCGACAATCAAATAGTGTATAGCCATGTTGAAAAGTCGGCAGATCACAGCCAGTCTGGGAGGCGAGTCGCTAACTATAAAGGCTCTAAGATAAATGTCTCCAAGGGGGAGTGCTATCACTTTTATTATGGTGCCTAGTAGTTGATGACTTGATGAACACCTTAACAAAAAACGGATTCAAGATTCAGGGGTATGCTGATGACCTGGTAATCACAATCCGAGGTAAATATGATACAATCATAACTCAACTAATGCGGAAAGCCCTACTCCTCACCAGTACTTGATGTAGAAGCAATGGGCTCAGCATCAATCCAATTCTCTCGGAGAAGGAAGCTACAAATAAAAGTACCCTCCATTGAAAACAGAACTATTAACGAATGGTTCATTGGACCTACGTAGCAATAATCAAACCCATGGTCGCCTACGCCTCATTGGTTTGGTGGCCAAAAATAAAACATAAGACAGCACAACAACAGCTGGCACAAATCCAGCGGTTAGCATGTCTTAACGTAACGGGTGCAATGAGATTCTGTCCGACGGCTGCTTTGGAGGTCTCACACCGCTCCATTTATATATACAAAAGGAGGCAGCTTCAAGTGCCTTATCACTGAAAATAGTTTCTTCACTCAAGTTGATGCAGGGCAACCTCAGAAAACACCTCGAAATCCTCAAGGTCCCATGTCTAAATCACCTGATTGAAATTAAAACGGACCTTATACCGAGAGAATACAATTTCAACCAGCCGTATAAGGTCATATTTAGAAGCAGGAATGATTGGACGAAGGGAGGGATTAAACTAAAAAGAGCAGCCCTAACCTGGTACACCGATGCTTCAAAGACAGTTACTCAGATCCGGAGTGATCCGGCGTAGCGTTAGCTTTCGCAAATTGCCACGCGGTTTCTTATGGCTCTCGACTAGTGGTCGAGCGATTTTAATTTAGTCTTAAAATGAATGAGGATAAAGAAAACTGGAGTTGTTATTAAGTTCCGAATCTAATTCAGACTGGACTGCTGAAGGGGATAAGGTATTATTATACTCGTTGACGAAAAAGAAAACTGGAAATCCCCTAATAACTTTTACCTATCGAAAAGAGAAACTCATAGGCAATTTAAAATGACTTCCGAGTTTCCCGGTGATGTCTTCAGCAATTACTTCCGTTTGAACCGAAACCAGTTTGTCGAAGTACATGGAATTATTCAACAATTTATTGATGCAGATAGGGACTGAAGAAAAACTTGGAGTATTACAAATATAGTGTTCATATTGTGTGCACTCAAACTCTTGGGTTCAGTATAGGTCACTGGAAGAACTTCCGGCTCCTGCTCTATTTAACGTGTGGTGGATTGGTATAAAAAATGAAGTTTGCGGCAATAGCTGTGAGATGGTCTCAAAGGTATCCTTACGCTGGCAAGAACTTCCAGGTCACAGACAAGCGAAGAGTATGATAACTCCGTCGCAAAACAAAACCAAAGAGATTTTATGCCTCAGCAAAGAGGATCTAAGGACGCTCTCAGGATACTTGACCGGCCAAGCGCCAATAAAATACCACCTCTTCCACATTGGACAAGGGTAATACTAAGGTTCATCTAGGACCTACATTTGCCCTAAACCTTTGGAGGGCTAAAGTTACAATAGATCTTATAGGTCGTGGTAACAAGAGTGGTTGCTCCGCTCAGCCTGGCAGCAATAATAATAATAATAATAATAATAATGGCTTATAAGAAGATTTAAGGTTTAATTTACCACAATTCAACGTTATTTCTATTTAACTTTATTCGAATAAACTACTTCTTTTTATCAGTGTTTATAAGCAAATAAGATCCAGACATAATCTTATCTATTAAAAAAAATCGTGCTTACTGAACAATTATAAACATAAATCCTAACTACTGAAAAGTTGACCTAGAATATTGTTCTGGGTTATACTCGGATTTGACAATATTAGCATAATAGGTACAGTAAATAGGGAATGGTGAGAACACAACAACATCTCCGCCCGCAATAGAAGGCCATTAGATTTGAGGATAATCTCCTAGATGTACACGATGGTAAACACTCAACATTGGTTTGCTACGAAACAATCACACCAATACGTGAGATATTGGTCAGTATGGATACGACATAAGCAAATTACGTGGCTTATGTAATCGTAATGTATAAACTAACCGTTGCGTTGTACAGAAACGAGATGTTTGGTTTAGTTTATCGTGCTAACTTCCGTTACAGTACAAAATAAACATTAGAAGGGAACACATTTGTACTTGCCAAACAAAAATATCTTTCTATCTGGACAGAGTAAAGTACACCATTATGCGATGAGATTTTCGATGTTATTTTAATTGAAAACGGTTTAATTGAAAATGTTTTAATGGAAAACTTAAATAGAAATCTAATTTTGTAAACAAAACAAGAAAATATTTTAAATTCAAATATAACCCGACGCGACGTGCAAATTGCATTTATTAATTGCGGTACGCGTTTATAAACAATCAGGATTATTTCGTTGTCGGTTTTATTTAAATTTTGAGCCTACATTTTTGGAAAAATCAACAGAAAGTGCCAAAACCTTTAATTAATACACACAACCTCCCATTATTTTACAACAAATTTTTTCTTTCCAAAACAAACAAATTTAAAATTTAAATTTTTTCTCCAACTAAATTATCTAGTTAATTCTACGTGAGTTTCCCTGGTAATCTGTGCGACAATTAGTAATTCGTATTAATTAAGTCCCTTCATATCTCGCGACTGGCGTAATTTAAATTAATAGTTTTTAATTAGAAGGCCCAGGTCGCGAATAACAAGACCGTAAAGCGCTTAGGTCTTATCCTCGCAGGACGAAGCCTTATCCTTTAATCTGCAATGCCACGAACGAGGCCGTTTAAACGAATAAAAATAAAACAAACCGGATAAATTTCTATTGCAAAAAAACATAAAAGATGATAATAAATTAAAGGTGCCATCAAATCAAACATCGTCACCCTTCGAACGAAAACACCCTCATTGACAGTCGTAAAATCGAAAACGTTTCAACAAAAAGATATAAATTAACAAGGGGAAAGGATTTTTATGTACGGATTCTGATCGTTATCGACTATAAAATTTGATTTTACTGAACGCGAATTTATTATAAAAACGTTCAACGACGTAGAATGAAGAATGGGTAAAAAACCGTTTCGATAAGTTTCGTTCAATCCATTATTTTTAGCAAACAGAAGAACCGAAGCAATAATTCACCCTCAAAAACCATTTGTAACGGCTTATGACGTACACCGTCAAGGGAATAAAAGCTAGAAAGTCCCAAATTCCTATTTCTATCGATCCATGTCCCTAACTTGATAGCGGATTTTGGCATCGCTGCATTTTTGGAGTTCCCAGCGCACGAAAGTCCTTGATGCCGCAAATATTTTCGTTGTGTTCCCTTTAAATCCAAAAGCCACTAAATCAAACAGAGATTTAAAGGGCAACTGTTTACCTTTCTTCTTTTTTTGAGAGAGTGTTTCGAAAATAAAGCCTTTTATTCGCATGGAGGAAGTTTGAATTTAAATTTATTTTATATGATATCGACATTAAAGTTTTAGTACGTGGAAAATTTTGTTTTGAAACATTTATTTTTTCCGAATAATATAGATTTTGTTTTTTATTATAGTTTGTTTAATCAAGTTACATTCGAAATTGTAATTGGTTTCACAAATTGGAATCCTATTGAAACTCGAAGCATTCAGAAAGCTGGAAATAAATAAAAAAATCAGCACTTTTAATTGGATATCAAAAGGTTTTATAGGGCGTATAGATTCCGGGAAAATGTGCAATATTATTAGTAAAATAAGTAATAATTAATAATCACATTGAGTGTTTTTTTATTAAAATTGTTAAAGAAATAATTCGAAAGTTTTTTTCAAAGCGATGAATTCTTTTCATCTTAAAATGAAAGAAAACGATCAATTAAACAACTACAAAAGGTAATTTTATTAATTAACTCGATAAAGGATTTTTTGTAAAGTGGCAATGAAACGAAATTAGTAACTAAAGAATTCATGATTTTCTTAAAATAAATGGAATGCAATGAAATTATTCAATCCGTATGATACTGAACAAAATAGATTAGCTGAAAATGAGCTACATTTTCTTTTTCAGCTAATCTTAATTTAAATTGATTGAATTATTACAAAAAAGTAGAGTTAAAATATTTGAAGAATTGCAGAAAATAATAAAATAATTCACGAACCTGTTGGGGTTGTCGACAATGATGAAGGAGATAAAGAAAATTTGTATTTCCTGCATGCTGGAAGACTACTCTGACAAGTCCATAACCGAAAGTTATCAGTCTTGACGAATATTAAAATTTGGGTGTAATTAGTATTTTGCAAGGTGGTGGAAAAAATGATATACAAGATATCATATACAAGATACACAAAGGGAAGATGAAAAGCTTAAAAGATCTAAAAAACCCACGGAGAAGAAATCTCTTCAAAGAGTAATCGCTTTTCTTTTAAATTGTGAAACATTAGTGAAACAACCACTTGGATGAAGATTTACAAAGAGTACAGGAAACAATATAAAACCCATCTGAAGTAAAATTATTTAATGAAAACGTAACATTAACAGTTGGTTCGTGTTCAACAGGCTTAGGGGCAGCTATCATTCAAGGAGGTAAACCAATGACATTCGCATCAAAATCTTTATGCAACACTCAACAACGATATGCTCAGAGAAAAGAAAATGAGGTATTAGCAGTTAGGATGTGAAAAGTTTAGGCGGTATGATCAATATAGAGATATCACCGTTGATGCAGATCATAAATCTCATGTATGAGTACGAGAAAAAAGAATCTGGATTGGACCTTTTATTATTATTTCAATGAATCCGAAACGAAAGAAATGGACAATTCTGTGATAAACTCAACAATTTATCAACAATCTATCTAAAAAGTTGTCGTTCTATGAGTTGACAGGTTTTCAATATCGTAGAGATTGAAAAGAGATATAATAAAAAATTATTAGAATAAAATTCCCAGAATACAGAAAGAAATAAAACAAAAAAATGGTAAAAAGCAAAGATCACACTGAAAGTATTTGATGGCTACAAGTCCATGGTTGACAACGTGAACCAACATCTTAAATGACAATGTCATTGCAAAAAAATAAAGTAATAAATACTACACAAATTACTTCATCAGATATAAATAAAAAAGAGGTGCCAAAATTATTGTAAGCTATAATTTTAATGTTATAATTTTATTAATATTAACTTCTTACGGTTTATGGATCGTCAATTTCAGCAAAAAAGCAAGCCATCACAATGGGTGACATAAAATTACTTTTTCGCCATATCTATTGAATTCATTTAATAAACAATATGATATTTCTCCTAAATAAAATTTATTTAACTCTTTTCTGACATTTAAAGTCAGAATAAGTAATTCATAATAAGATGTCTTTATTATTAACTGGTGGATTTAAGTATTATAACTCCCCTTTCTTAGTAGAGGAACGCAAACCAAAACAAGCAGAGCACCCGGCCAAAATGTAACGTTATGAGAGTCGTATGACTCATAGGCGCTTTCATGTTTGAAACTTTGTATTCTGTTATAAAGAAATATACTCTGAAAGACTCGGCAAAACGTTTCTGCAAAAATTACTATAAGTTTCATCAATCAGTTTGACTCTTGGCAGAAAATAGGCACCGATTATACTAATCCAAACGACTTTGCTGATTCCCCAGGCGTATAACATGAAGATTCTCATAGTGCCTATAATGATGTTTGTGTTGAACTATTTATTGGCCAAATCGCCTTTATAAGGGTGTTTATGTAAGTCGTGGCATAATTTTAATCACAAATAGTAAAGCAAAACCGACGACGATTCCTAGCTAAGATATGAACCTTCAAAGTTAAGACATTTTTAAACATTTTCTTAAATATTTTCAATATTGTTTGCCTTGGACAGATTAAATTGGACAACCAGTGCAATGTTATCATAAGAAATCGTTTAAGATCACTTTTGAAAATATACAAGCAAAAAGTGTAGCTTCTAAAATTAAAACAAGTTTTTCTTTATTTTGTGTAGTTTGATTTTTATTGATATCCCAAATACTATCATTTATTTCGCCGAATCCTGTATTTGTGATTAAAATTATGCCACGACTTACAGAAACACCCTGTAGATAAACAAAACATTATGGAAAAGTTCAGGATTGTATCGAATGCCATGTAGCAATAAATTATCTTCAGGATGCAGTATTTAAACAGGCAGTAGGTAAATTGCTGAAAGACAAATTCCTTACAATTTCATCTAAAAATAGATTATTTTTTAAGATTTTGGTCTTATGGCAAAAACCGACGTCTAAAGCAATTAGTGGTGAATATGAAGATAAATTATAAAAATAAGTTAATCATTTATCACTCGACAAGGTATAACTAGAGTAAATGAAAACCGACTTTTCTTTAT
Organism: Onthophagus taurus; assembly: GCF_000648695.1. Classification (NCBI taxonomy): domain Eukaryota; kingdom Metazoa; phylum Arthropoda; class Insecta; order Coleoptera; family Scarabaeidae; genus Onthophagus; species Onthophagus taurus. Next base: position 909,594 of record NW_019280525.1, read on the forward strand.
ACTTGATCTTAATGACATACATACATGCATGTTACATTAAATCGTCATATTTTTGTGTCTAGTGTTTCTGATGTAGATATTTCCATAAAGAATATTGTCAAGTATATACAATAAGCAAACCGGAAGTAAGTATTTTGAATTTTCTGGACATTGCGAGATATAGTATATTCAGACAAGTAAAATTATAAACTCCATAACAGAAATTAAAGTTTCCCAGTACACGAGACATCCATTATATTAATAAACTAACTTTTGTTAATGAATGTATTTTGTTCGAAATCAATTTCAATGCAAAATACGAATATTATACATATGAATGGTGCTTGTTGGAGTTCTGAATTATATGAATTTCAAATCTAATATTTGAATCCAAGTATAGTTCAAAAATATGAATGTATTTCAGAACAATACTAATCATAATGATGTTTTACTAAACTAGAACCTTCTACATTTCTATTCTTACAAACGAAGAGGCTTGAAAAATAAAAATAATTAAAAGATACTACTATATAATAAAAGGATAACATTTATGGTTATATATGTTAATTGTTATATAATTATTGTATATAGTTGTAAGAAAACAATTTCTTACTAAGTTTTAGATATTATTAATTGAAGGGGTTGAAATTAAATAAAAATAATAATTGCGTATTAATGATGCTCTCAAGATAACATTTAATCTTTTTTATATTTCAGCTCATAATTTTAATCCCCATCCACCCTAATTACATTAAAATCTGTTAACGGCCAAGGCGAGGATTATGACTTAGAGCAGTAAATGAAATAATATTTTTGACAGAATGTTCATTTAAATACTTTTGCACTCTAATGATAACTTACAAACATTATCTGCTTGTTTCCTGAAATAAAATGATGTAATTTCATAAAGTATGTTATTTAAGTTGTTCTAATTACATCTTATCGAGTGATAAATGATTAATTTATTTTCTAAATTTTCCTTCTGACTCGCCGCTATTTATCTAGAGGGCGAGTCAATATTTATTCATCAACCCTCGAATATGTGTTCTACAAATAAAATTAAGACAGAATTGCAGGGACGTTGTCTTTCAGCAATTGGCAGCTTTTTAAATGTAATCAGTAATCAGTTTAACCAGACAAACATTTATAGTTGCTATGAATTTATTTGACTTTGACGTTATTATGTATTTGATTTGCACGATTTATTAACTTCTGGAACCTTTAAAAGGTCGTTAAATTCAAAATTTTGTTGTTATAATTGAAGAATGCACAATTTGTTTCTACATTACATTAGATAATGTATTGAGAGTAAATTTTTGCATATCGACATTACACAACATTTAACACAATCTTGACTTTTTCCATAATGTTTTATTTTATGAAGCATCTTTCAGCCAAATAAGAGTTTACAATCACCAAAAACATCATTATTAACACTCTAAGTATCCTAATACTGCACGTCGGCGAAATCAGCTAATACGGTGGATTTGGATTTTTAACAGACAGATATTTTTTGTCAAGACTAGAAGAACTTCTTTTTGTTATACAATAATTTTTCAACACGATGCAAATGAAAGTAATTATGAATCTTTTCCTTTAACTGTATTAAACTGATATAACGAGTCTAAAGAAAATGAAACGATATAGCCAAAGACTTTATGTTTTTGAAAATATTGGATGCCAAATTCGATAAAAATCAACCATAAACGTAACAAAATGAAAACATTTACTTTATTTTTTTCTCTATGATAATTTCAATAATTCGGTGATTTTCAAATTGTACGCCACGCCGTTCCGTGGAAATGGCGATAAAGTTATTTAAAGTTTGGTTTTACGTCAACAGAAATTAATGGTGAAGAGGGACTACAGTGTACATTGTGTATGAAAGTTTTGGCAACGAAGTGTGTCGTTGCAAGTAAATTAAAGCCCCATTTAGAAGCTAATCACTACAGCATGGTTAGCAACTCTCGTGATGTATTTACGAGGAAGTTAAAGGAACTGAAACAACAAACAACTATATTTTTTAAGACTGTGTTAATCGAATTTGAATTGGAGTTAGATGATGCTACGGATGATAATAATAAGGATGCTCATTTGATATGCTATGTTCTGTTTGTAGGTGATAAATATATTAACCCTTTGGCCTACAACCACGTGTTAGGACCATAGTCAGATTTCCGAGTCAAAACTGAGTCTAACAAGGCTACCAGACACAATTGCGTGTTATTCTTGACTATATTCGCACATTCAAATATATTTAAGAAAATTAAGAATAGAGAAGTATTACCTAACAATGTCTACAAAAAGGAAATTTCGTTGTGCTGTCATTTCATTTAAAGATTTGTTAGATACTTGGGTTAGTGATAGTAATGACTTTGTACGATCTGCTGGAAAAAAGTTATCGGATGCGCAACTAACTACTAAGTACTGGATTTGGAATGAACTGAAAAATACTCCAAAAATCTGGGTTTATACAGAGACTCTTAAAAATCGATGCACAGAGCAAGCAAAAACCAATTCAAACGAAACACGAACATTCATTTCTTTTCCATTCAGCATAAATTGTACAAATAACGTGATGATTCCGATTATTGTTATAACTTTAAAATATATAGAGACCGTAATAAAATAGATTGTGATGAGACCACTTCTGAAAGTGCAGCTATTACAGTCCGTGTTACATAGAAGACACATTCATAGATAATATCATAATAATACTAATGTCATTGGCATATTAAAATATTAACATAGATTTGTCATTTAATTGATCATTTCGTTTTAAACATTTCATATTTCCGAATTATATCTTTCTATGATACCTCATGTATTTCGTGCGCGATTGGAACACCATAAATTGATTTTCAGGTAGATGGCTATAAGACTTCCGTATTTGAAAATAGTTTGAATTGGCCTAAATACGTTGGTGTCTGTATTGATGGAGCTCGCTTCATATCTGGCAGCTATTGATTACAGGCGCTTATTCGAAGTAAATCACCAAATGCACTGTGGACCCATTGCATTATTCATAGAGAAGCATTTGCGTCAAAGCATCTGAGTCCTGCACTGAATCAGGTGTTAGAATATGTAGTGAATGTGGTAAATTTTATAAAATCTTTTCCAATAAAAGTAAGGTTTTTTAAAAAAGTTGTGTACGGATGTGAAAGCCGAACATTATCTTTGTTATACTATAACTGTGTATATTATACCTTGAAATTGCGACATGAAATTGTTTTCTTTAAAGAAAAATGATAGAAAGATTCAGAATATTTTGCTGTTGAAGATTTTTTTAATTACACTGGTATATTTATACAATATTTGCCTATATTTTAATTGTTTTTTAACAACACAGCAAATTTTTCAAATTTTGATAAGTTTGTCTGGATTCAAGATTGATTTAACACTATTGTAGAAAAAGAGAATTAGATGATCTTGTAATAACAGTTTGATAGCAAAAATTTGGCATTAACACAATTTTGAATTGCAATGAAAGATCAATATCTCCTTCTAAGTAATAAGGCTCAGCGGATTTTAATTGCATTTTCGACGTCATATTTGTACGAAGTTGGATTTTCAAAGGTCGCTGTAATAAAAAGCAAAAAATATACCTAGATCAAATCTACGTGGAAGAGAAAATAAGACTGACCGTGTTCAGTTTAATTCCACGATTTGAGAAAATGTATAGTAATTTTCAACATCAGCTATTACACTAATTATTGATTTAATGTAATTAGAGTAAAAAAAATTATTTATTTATATTCCTTACTTAGAAGTAGTCAACCTTTTATTTATATGGAAATAATGTCAATAATAAGCAACCAACTTTACAAGGATGCAGTATTGAAACTGAAAGACAACTGTATCTGTTCGGTTTAGCCACCAGTAGAAAGAAACTAAAACTATATCACTTCTATTCGGAATAGGAAGAACAATAACTCCTTACCGAAGTTGAAGAAAATTGTGTTTGTTTATTATGTAATATGTCTATATCTGTTGGTAAAAAGGGAAATATTAAAAAGCATCCAAAAATTGCCCACACGACATTTGAAAACTCCTTCCCTTTAAGTTCTGCCGCAAGAAAGGAAAAGCTAAATAATCAAAACCTCAGTTGATAAGGCTGGAACTGAAGTATCAAACCAATTAACGCAGAAGATGTTTGCAGAAGAAGGAACTACATTAAGATAAAGATATGATAAAACAGACGCTTTTAAAGTCTGCTGATTTCTATTTACCATCTTCAAAAATAACGACAAGATAGTGTTGATTCTATCATCTAAAGTAATTAACATAAGGTGTCAAAATTATAATTAAGGTGGATAAAATAACTAATAATTACCGTCAGTTACATCAGAGGTTGCAATGAAATAAGAGGGAATAACATAACAAAGGCGCCGAAAGACTCTTCAAAAATAAAGACAAGAAGGTGTCGAGTCTCTTGTCTCGATAGTAAAATAAGATATTAACGGAGATGATTTCAGATATACACGGATTTACGACAAAGCACAAGATTTGGGACCAAAACCTTATCAATTGCGATACCGAATATCCTTTATAATCTTACGACAGTAAACACCATGTGGAAATAATTTCTACCGTACTCATGCACTGCGGGAGAAATAAAAGTTATCATTGCAAAGTGATAGATTTAAAATCTTTGGTGTCAAATGCAAAATGTGTGGCTGTTTGAAAACGGCTATTTTCATCAGATGGCTTTACCACTTTGCCTTATATGATGTAGCGGGAGAAATGGTGCTAATACTTAATAGAGTGTCATCTCAACTAGATACAAACATCGCAAGCGATACTGGTAAGCATTACATTATATTGCCTTGCAACTAATACAACCCATGAGTTGCAACTCTATAATATAATTTGAGAAAGAGTGATTTCAGAGAAGTTTTCAGTAGAGTATGGACCAGAGCTTTGACAGTAAATAACAAACAGAGTGGCTTTAGGGTTATTGGGAAATGTATAATCAACGCTGAGATTATTCCGGATGAGGCTTTTGCTCCTTCAGCTGTGTCCCATACAACAGATAAAGCATAATCTTCAATTTGTGCTACTCCAAGAAAAGAAAATTTATCTTCTCACTTAAATGAATCTGTATAATCCCGATGTCGGAAATAGTACCACTAGAATTACAAAACCCTCATGCACAAAAAACTCCAAAATCAACTCACAGCAGTTTCAACCCAAATCGCAACGAACCAATCTGATGAATCAAAAACTCGTCTAAGTACATTTTCAGCAATTCTCTCCACACCATCAAACGTAAGGTACTGAACTATAAGGCAAGTCCAAATTAGCAGCATCCAGAAAAATTTCTGGATCCAGAAGGGAAAGATTAGATTTCCTAGCACAAACATGGACACGGGTACGGAGAGTTGCATCATGTATTTTATATATGACGAAGATGATGGAGAATATGTCTTTCAGTAAATTTTATGTAAGATATTTACATGATAAGTGTAAAGGCATCAGAAAAAAACACAAACCTCTTAACATACAGATGCCCAGTATGTGTTAATAACAAGTGATGGTATCTATTTAATTAGTTTTAATACCTAATTTTTATTAACATCTTTTGGACTAGGTGCTTCTAATAACGTCAGTTTACAAAGTTTTATCATTCTATTTCAGAAAGAAATATACTTTACATTAGGATATGTTTGAAATAGAAGATTAAAATTTCTTAGTTTTAATTTTCATGTTTGTATACACCTTAAGTGGCGTTATTTGGATCGCGTACTTTATCATAAGTAAATCAATTTTTGTAGTTGAGTCGATAAAAATTAACTGTTGGATATATCTCAGTTAATAAACTGCCATCGAATAATCAGATACTTCCGGTATCTGGAATTAACCTCACACACCTTAACTCAAAATTTGAATATTATACTCACTTGCTTTATTTTTTTGTTAAAGTTACTTAATTTTTAAAAAAGTTGTTTTCAATTTTATATAGATAAAATATTATCAAAAAGTTCGGAGTTACCAACTAAATCGACATCAAATTGCGATTTCATCAACACTGGGGAATCACTTTTATCCGGTGCACCTGGAAAAATCGCTTTTCAATCAATTTTAAATATAATTCATGTTCCAAGGGAAAAACACGTTTACTATGGGTCTGAAAAAAGTTTTCCGAATCGAATCGTAATTGAAGATAATCCAGAAGAAAATCAAAGACATTTCTGTTTTAATTAAAGTTGATAATTAGTTGTTTTTAAGGAATTATGCAGAATCACATCGAACAAAGAGGTCAAAAGATAAGAAAATAAATCTTAAAGATAACATTTTAGCACAAAATATTTAAAGATATATATCAAAAATGTATGCCAAAAAAGTAACAATAAAGGTATTGATTTAATAATTTTGAAAGCTTTTAACCTGTTTATGAAAAGAAAGATTTCATAAAATTATGCACGTCTTAATTAATTAAAAAAATGTAATGAACCAATTTTTACACCACCTTCTTTTTATATCTGAAAATAATAACCGGCGCTTCCACCAATAATTAATTTCATTTAAAGGTTTTTACTGATTTAATGCTAAACCCTAATTATAGCATACCAGCAAAGAGACATCACACCAAGAGAAGAGATTAATAAAAAAAAATCAAAAGATTTCGTTCCTTTAAAATCAGTGATAAGACTTCTTTTTGTATTTTCAATTTTCATCTCTTTTTTTTCTCATTCGTATAGCAACGACGTAACGACCAATTAGTTCCACAAGACAGAGTTTCTTTAGAAATCAGGACGGTTCCTCTTGAACCACAAGTACCGGAAGCGAAATAAGACCAAAACATGCACTGACAGCGACGCGCAGCTCTTAAGGAGGCACATGCGCGTCTTCGACCAATAGACTGGTCAGATCGTAACGGTGGATTTTGAATTAACGCACTGTACACTGTTACTTAAACCGCAAGACGCAAAGAAGCTGGCTCATTCCACGTCCAGATGCTTCGGGAACATCAATCCCAAAAGCAAAATCCCTTTATTTCACTAGATTGAATTGTAATTATTTATAAAGAGTATCGAGTGCATAACATATGTAAATATATATAGTGGTTTATCAAAACGTTGATAAGATTTTTTTTGTGGGCAATCGATACGTTTAGTGAACAAAAATAATAATAATAAATATAGTATTAAAGATAATAAGTCTAATCGTGCTGTACTAAGGGCTATTCTACACGGTTCGATGACGTCAACGATGACGTAACCGTTTAACCTCAAAGTTACGAAGCTTTAGGTGGAGGGGTTAAGTTTGACGTGCATGAAAACTTTTTTTTAGCAAATACTTTAAAGGAGAATCTAATGATGTTCTAATACAGTTTTTTTTTGCAATAGGTAGTAAGGATTTAGTGCATAATATATAAGAAAAAGAGTAAATGCTCGAATGCAGAGTCGGCTGTGCTCGGTGTAAATTGATTTTGTAAAACTTACCGAAGGTTGTGTACCGGTGGTGACTGAGCGAGAATAATGTATAAGTGTGGATTAATTATAATTAATTTTTTTGAGGTGGATGTTTTGCGTAAAACCACCCTCAGAGCAGCACGAGAGCTAACTTAATGCGTTAAAATAGTGGCGGAAACGTGAAGCGACGACCCGGCTTTTGCGCATATTCCCTGCGTCTCCTCGTAAGAGCGAAAGTCGATAATCCTCGGCCTGATTCGGGTTCTCTTGGTTTTCCACCCGAAACGATCCGATCTTCACTGGAAACGAACAGATTTCCCACAACCGACATCGCCATCTAACGGCGAAAATTCCTAAACAACCACTGAGTATTGATTTTCCGACTCACGTCGTCTTTCTCCTTTAAATGAGCTATAAATTATTATGCTCTCTCTTGTTGTCGAAATAGGGCACAACTAGGCCACTACTATGACCATAACGAAAAAAAAATAAAATTATTTCGGGTCATTTATAGCTTAACTCGTAGAGAACCCTACTAAAAGTTAATTATGTTTATTGTTTTGGCACAATCATGAAAACGAGTGATAATAAGAATAACATAAAAATGATTTATAATTAATGTAAAAAAACGTCTTAAAGAATCACTAAAATGAACATAAACAACTCAAAATAGATACGAATACTTTTACTTACTTTTAAGTAATTGCTATGAAAACGTCGACTAAATCCCAGATTTAATTTATTAGTTTCGCCTTCGTGCCTGAAAGTTTTACATACGGCTTGAATTAAATTAGAGTAAATGCACGAAGGTAAATACAATAAAACTTCTATATATAGGAACTTTGGATATAATGGACAAAATATTTTTAGGTCATACTATTAATATTACCTGTTTAACACATCAGCATATTTAAATATAAATGTTAGCACAAATAGATAGAATCTAACTCTGGTCATTCCCGAAATTGCACTATTCCATGTTCATAGATAAACTCGGGGTATTCCCCGAGTTGTCTATACGATGTATGAATGAAAAACGGTAATTCTAGTGTTAATTGTTATTCAGCGCTAGATTGTTGTGTATTGTTATTGAACGAAAATTAGAACTAATACAAAGTAGACTTAGAACTAGAAATATTCGGGTTTAGTCGTACGTCTGTTAAGACGGCTAATCTCGAACGTTTCTAATTCTAGGTCTAGTGTTAGTTCTAATGCTAGTGTTAGTTCTAGTTTTAGTTATTATTTAGCGTCAGATTGTTGTACAGTAATACCTCGCCTTACGTGAACCCGACCTACGTATCTTGTCTTCTGCCATCAGAATCAAGTCTTTTGAAAACAGAAGATAGTCTCTTAATAGTAGTTCGCATGAGATTGGTTGAGTTGAGTATAACCAGGATCTAGTCTTCTGCTTACCATTTCTAGCCTTATACAAGCTGTAAATAGTCTCTTGCAGGCAGTATTTAGTCTTCTATCAGCACTGTCAACTCTTTTAATAGAGGTATATCTAGTTTTCTTGTCAACAATTTTTAGTTTTCTAAAGACAGATCTAATATACTGTCGTATAGACAAGATAGTGCAGTATCTTGTTTTCTGCCAACAGTATAAAATATTTTGAATGCAGATGGTAGTTTCTTAATAGTAGGGTTGGGTTCGCTTGGCATTGGTTGAGTTGGGTATAACCAGGATCTAATTTTCTGCTTACCGTTTCTAGCCTTATGCAAGCTGGAAATAGTCTCTTGCAGGCAGTATCTCAGTTTAGACTGTTGTGTATTATTATTGAACGAAAAGTAGAACTAACACAAAGTAGACTTAAGCTAGGTGTTCACTTGAGAGAAACTTCTGAGAGTAACTCGATATCTGTGTTTTGAGACTGTTTTAGCTCTCCGAAAGCTTCTATAAAACTTCCGAGAGCTATTTCTCAGACAGTTCTCTCAGGACCGTGTCCACTAGTGAAATGTGTAAGTAAGGAAAATTTATTTTCTTTGTTTGGTGTGTGTGAACATAGGTGTAAACAAATTTGCAAGTGCAATATTGTTGTAAAAAAATAAAAAAAAAACAAACAGAAAAAATAAAAAGAAGCTGTTGGGTGAAACCATGGATTTGGCGCAGATTAGAGCTGGGTGTCAGTAAATATCAACATTCGTTGTCAAATTGTTAGTTATTTGGCATACTGGATTCACAAAAAAGTGAACTCGATTGCTTTAATGGCACTTATAAATGCAAACTATAAGTTTATTGTCGTGCACGTGATAGCGTAATAGTAGCTTGGCAGTATTTTGGAAAATTATTAGAAAATATAAACTTAAACGCCTCAATTGCTGAAAGAGACTAGATATTGCTGGCAGAAGACTAAGTATTGCTAATGAAAGACTAGATGTTGCAAATGAAGCAGACTTTTTTTACAGAAAACTTCACGCTACTACCAGAAGACGAAATACTGTTGGTAGAAGACTAGATATTGCTGGCAGAAGACTAAGTATTGCTAGTGAAATGTAAATGAAGCACATCCTTCTTACAGAAGGACAATACACACTACTACTAAAAAAAAACCACAAGACTTAATTTTACAAAAAATGCTAAAATCTTTCTTGAGTGAGGGGTGAAGAACATGACAGTACAGTTCGTTTCTTTTCTATGATACCTGTTAAATTGTTGTAAAGTTGGCAAAATTAATAGGGATTTTTGTTTTATCATGTTTTGAAATAAGTATGTCACACTGACGGTTATTTGAGCTTTCGTTATTCAAAAAGTCAAAAGAAGGAATAAGAATGGTTCTGAATTTCGTAGATGATAAACGGCAGATTCGATTAACATTAAAATAAAAAGTGACGGAGACAGGTTTACTGTACTACATGCAGGTTACAGAGGTGGCTTTTTAGAAAATTGCTTATTACTTTTTAATGGCAAGAATACCGACAAAGACCACAAGACGATGAATTTCTAAATCGTTTACAACTGGGCCAACAAAAATCTAATTCCAGCAGTGCAAAATGTATCTGAAATGTAGTGATCATGGATAATGCGCCCTATCATTCAATCCTCAAAGAAAAAACACCGACGTGATCATCAAAGAAAAGTGTTTTAATGCAATTTTTAATCGAACATAATGTAAATATTAATGAACACGAAACAAAACCTCATCTTTAGGAAAAGATCGTGCCATTTTTGCTGCAAAATACAAAAAGATATGTCGTCGATGATCTTCTGCAGAATAATCTTGAAGTGTTGCGACTTGCTCCTTATCATTGTCAGCATAATGCAATTGAACTAGTTTGGGCGTATTGTAAGACCTATTATAATACACATATCAACGATGTCCTTCAAAGAGAAAAATCGTATCAGTAACCTGAGGCATACTGCTTTGTTAAAGTGTACAGCAGAAGTATTGAACAATTGTATAAATCACGTTGAAAACTGAATTGAAAAAGACTGACATATTCATGTTGGTAATACTTCATTTAAAGATCTTCCTTCGTTCATCATAAACCTCGTGATGAATATGATGCATAAAAAATGTTAAAATGCATAAAAGTGCTTTGTTCTATTTGATCCAGGTCACTCTGGGGTTGCTGGCAATGAAACGGCAGATGAGCTAGTACGAAAGGGCAGCGCTAAAGCGTTTGTGGGACCAAAGCCGGCAGTTGGTATATCATTTACGATGGCCAAACATAAGATTGGGCTGAAGAGGAACTTCGCTTACTCTGGACCAGTTCTCCTGGAATGAGACACAGTTATTAACTTGTCAGTGTCAAATCCGAGAATATTTTAGGACTTGCTCGTAGCAACATTAAAGTTCTAATGGGTGTCTTTACTGGGTACTGCCGATTAAAGACATACCTCAGCTTGTTGGGCCAAACCGACGATGTTGAATGCCAACTATGTGCGTAGGACGAGGAGACGGTTGATCATGTTTTATGCCACTGCCCTGCTGTTAATCGCATCAGATTCTCGATTTTTGGGTCGCAGTTTATCTTCCTCAAGGATCTGAATGATTTCTCACCGAGCAAGACATTAAGGTTCGTTAAGAGCATTGGACTGCACAGTGAAATTTGATAATGTTATCTATCAGGGTGCAATAGATCCTTAGGGTCGCGTTGCAAGGTGATTGGTCCTCCTACCCGATGTGTAATATATGTAATGTAATGTTGTATATTTTTCATTAAACTAAAACTAGAACTAACATCAGACCTGAACGTTTCTAATTCTAGGTCTAGTGTTAGTTCTAGTTTTACTTGTTATTCAGTGCTAGATTGTTGTATATTTTTATCGAATTAAAAGTAGAACTAACTCTAGAGCTAGAAATAGAAACAATCGGTTTTAGCCGTACATCTCTTAAGCCGTCCAGTGTTAGTTCGAATGCTAGTGTTAGTTCTAGTTTTAGTTGTTATGCAGCGTTACATTGTTGTATATTTTTCATTAGACTAAAACTAGAACTAACACTAGACCTAGAACTATAAAGTTTCTAATTCTAGGTCTAGTGTTAGTTCTACTTTTACTTGTTATTCAGTGCTAGATTATCGTATATTTTTATTCAACTTAAAGTAGAACTAACACTAGACCTAGAAATATTCGGATTTAACCGTCTTAAGAGACGTAATGCTAGTGTTAGTTCTGGTTTTAGTTGTTATTCAGCGTTAGCTTATTTTATATTTGCGTTTTCAAAGTCATTAAAGTGCAAATTAAAAATCTTGTTTTAATTAATTTAGAAAACTGAATATTTATTAAAAAATTTCAAGGGTAAACTTACGTTTTAAAAATATAAATTGTTTATAACGAGAATTTAAAGATCAAGGTGTGGTGTGAAGTTCTGTTCCGAATCGTAATAGCCTTCGTCTAAAGAAATACGAACGAAAAGTGGGTGAACCAGTTGAAAGACACATACACACATAAACGATTTTAAAAGGAGTAGAGAAGACGTGTTACGAAACTGATTCAGAAACAACACCTCGATCGAGTGAATTGAAAGTAATTAAGGTGTACAATTGAAGCGGTAATTAAAGAAGCACCGTCTCCGAACGAAAAGTGAACTTTGAACTTTTGTTTGGAAATATCTAGATGTTAACTTTTACATTTCAATATAATTTAAAATGAAAAAAGAATGTATTTTTTTTATTTTGTTATTTAAACTTTGCGGCGCAGACCGTAGTTGTGCTTTTACGCGGGGATTTTTCCGTCCGTTGATTAATTTCGAAACTTTTCCCCCCTCGAAAACAGACCGAAAAAAACTACTTTATCACCACAGGCTGTGAGGTTTCGTATGGTTGAGAGTTTTTGTTACTTTTAATCATTAATATTCGCTCCCTTTTCAAATACGAAACCATTTCAACCTTTTTTTTGTTATCGTCAATTTTACAAAAGCGTAACAATTTGGCTGACACACATTTGTAACTGCCCAGTTATAAAAGGCCCTGAACACATTGGGTACAAATCAATAGTGATGACTCTATATTTATTTAATTTATTTAATTAAATGTAAACTTATCAATAATTTTTAATACTGTCCTCATTTAATGTGCTACCAACTGCACCAAAAATTAAAGGGGCCTTAATTTAAAAATCGATGTCTTCGTAACCGTTCCATAAAAAATAACGACATAATTCACGAGGATTCCGGCTAGCTTATTCACTTCAATTACTTCAATGTTGTTCAATTTCTAGTGCGAAATTTTGCTTTTTGCTTTTTAAACCTGGAACGTACGAGCCATCTTGCAACCCAGCTTTATGGTCAATGTTTCCCAAGATATAATTAACGTTCCAGCAATAGGAAGATAAGATGGAAAACTAAAGGTACCATAAATAAAAGAAATTACTTGCTATATTTTCTCTGGAAACGAAGAAAAGGCATCTGTTTTGAGATATCATTCAATATCTGGTAGACTATGTGTCAGAAGAATAAATGGGAAACACCACAACACATCTTCTATCAATATATATGCTCCAACTGAGGCTGCGTAAGAGCATGTTGCAAACAGTTGAACTACAAACCATATGTGAGAGAATTCCAAAACATGACGCTATTATGGTCCTCAAAGATTTTAATGCTAAAGATTTGGAAAGTCAGTCTTCATGAAGTAGCCTTCACAGCTAATGGACTCAGAGTTGCATAATTTGCTGGAAACATTCTCTTGAAAGTCATGAGCACTTGCATCCTACGGAAAAATATACGTGAAGGAATCATGTATTAGTATGTAGGAGATGGGCAACTTCCATACAGAACATAAAATCATACCGAAGAACAGACTGACTCAGATCACTACTTGGGAGAGCTAAATAAAACAACAAACAGCTTATAATGAAAGGCCAAATAATACAACAAAGCGAATACAGCGAAACTAGAAATTTGAAATGTAATACTACTTAAAAATTTAATCATTGAGACAAGTCGCACAGTTGATGTGACAGGAAAACTAATCAATGAAGAGTGGTATGATGAAGAGTGTAGAAAGGCGATCGGAGAAAAGAGACAATCCAAACAAAAGTGTTTGCAACAGAATACCAGAGTGAATAGAAACAACCATAATCAAAAAAATGAAATAGGGCAACTACAATATGATATGATACAATATGATACAAGAAATGGTAGAACATCACAACAAAAACAAGTGTACAGGGTTACATAGGCAACTGAAAGAAATAATGCATTAGGATGACTGATAAATGTTCTTACACTGCGAAATGACTGCAAAGATGGATAGAGAAAACAATAAATACTGAGTACCCCACAGTGCACCCCTACACTATGGAAACATCCTCTTCCATGATTTAATAATATCGATATGGATTAATGAGACAATCCAAGAAAAATGAACCCTTGGAATTATTCAACCTTTTCATAAGAGAGGTGGCAATCTACTCACGTTCTAATCATATTTTTAAATGTAGCATATAAGATACTAGCATGTATCTTAAACAATACAATAGTTGAGAAAACTGAGGAAATTCTGGGCGAGTATCAGTTCGTCTTTCGCGTTATACGCACAATTTTTAATCAGATACCTATTCGTCTTACGAGAAATGCAAGAAAAAGTATACGAATACAGCAAAAGGTTACACATATTATATGAAGACTTTAAACAAGCATTCCATAGTGTTAATAGAAGCAAGCTTAGCTTTTTCGAGGGCTGCAATAAGAGTTGATAGAGAGCTAACATCTGCATTTACCATTGATACTGGAGTGCTACGGGGTGATCGGCTACACTGTTCAATCTGATGCTGGAAGCAACCACCAGAAAATATATTAGATATTGGTACTAAAACATAGCAAGACTGCGCCTATGCCGATGACAGAGCAATTATGAGTAGAAGTGTAAGAGGACAGAAAGATAACTTGAATATATTAGCCACCGATCTGGAAGTTAGTGGTTAGATATTTTGGTCATACATTTCATACAATGGATTATATAGTAATGAAAAATAAAAACTGCTCAAATCTAGAATATTGAGCAAAAATATAAAACTAACTACATTATAAAAATCCTATTATACAGGGTGATTCTCAACCCATACGCATAAATATGGGGATTTACTCCTCACGACGAGTAATGGCTAATAGGCGAAGAAATTTGTAGTAAAAGATTTGTATCTGATTTTGCAATATTTGCTCAGTATTACCTTCCGTGCTTTTTAAGTCACCCGAAAAGTAAAAATCAAGATGGTTGAGGCCGGGCGATCACAGTGGCCAGGCCAATATATCGGATATCTAGGAGACTAAAAAACTTTTACTACAATTTTTTTCATCTATTAGTCATTATTTGTCATGAGCAATAAATCCTCAAGTTTATGCGTATAGATTGAGAATCAACCTGTATATACAGAGTGGTCCATTTAACGTGATACAAGCGATTATCTCGAAAACGGTTCACTTTACATAAAAATGAACCAAATGAAAGTTGTTCTGTGCGAAGGGGGAAACCATATGACGATAACATTTTTTGACCTTGGCCTTATTTTCAAGGTTATATGAAGGTCATGGCCAATTTTTTAAATGGCACCCTATTTTTCTTGTTGCGGAAACATTTGAAGCTTTTCAAAATGAAGAGGGATTCAAGAGGTTA
Source organism: Onthophagus taurus (assembly GCF_000648695.1). Classification (NCBI taxonomy): domain Eukaryota; kingdom Metazoa; phylum Arthropoda; class Insecta; order Coleoptera; family Scarabaeidae; genus Onthophagus; species Onthophagus taurus. The sequence continues at coordinate 925,042 of NW_019280525.1, forward strand.
CGAATTTGACCAATTGATAGATGGTGCCGATATCATTAAGTCAGGTTCATTAAAAGTATGAGACTCAGATGAGAGCACGTGGAGCAAATGAGCACTAAAAGAACAAGAAGGACAGTTGCAGATTAGAAACGAATGGGTCGAAAAGCCAGAGGAGTCTAAGAAAAAGACGGAGATTTAAAAGATGGTGACGATTGTGTGGTGAGAGGACATGGTTATAAACTTTGAAGAATTAACTCACAACTTGTACTTGCGCAATTCTGCGTAGGTTATAATGTTTAACAAATTTGTCACTTCACTATAAGATCTTGTTCTATCACCACATCTTGTCATCATTAGGACAGTAATTCGATCTTTTTCATTAAGAAGCACTTTATATAAACGAAATACTTTGCAGAACTCGTCTAGAACTACTGACACTTAAGCATACTTTTACTGTATTCTAATAATTCCTCTGCAAAATACAAAAGCAACAAGTTGAAGAAGTGACCTTTATTCTTGACGTTATTAATGGACAATTTACTCCAACAATTAATTCGACATTCCTTCGATTCTGGATTTGATACACACTTATTTTTTGCTCATTACGTTTGATAATTGTATTTATATCGTCGCACAATAAGTTACTGAAATTTACATGTTCAATGTCATAATCGTCTACGATTTCGTCACCCGAATTGGAATTTCCAAGCAGAATCCTACTACTTGTCCGTAGTTGACTTACTCTATTAGTTGCAATATTCTTAAGTGCAGTGAGTGTTGACTGTAGTCGTTTCACAGGTATATTTGATTCATCTTGTACAACTGTTGCCAATTTAGAATTAATTTTATGCAATAACGACTACATCGATATGTAGCAGAAATTACATTATTGGTTTCTTCAAGAAGTTATTTGCAGCGTTGATTTTTGAGGTTGTCTCATACTTTATTATTTGACACTTCGATGTTTTTCTAACTATAGTTATGTTATATTTTGATCAACCTTTTCATTGATTCTCAATTTGTTTATCAATTTATTTATATTATGTTAAATGATATAATTTAGTACAAGGCAAAAATAACTGTGAGAAAATACGTAATAATTATTTAATTTTGTTATTTTTTTGTAACATCCATTAAATAATTATGCACCTGTAATAGTTTTATATGTTTCGGTTACTTTCCTATTGCGAAAACATTGACCTTAATCACAGCAAGTTCTATGCAAATGGCCCCGGCTGCTGGCCGTTAATTTACACTACCATTACATACGAGAAGCGAGATCTGCCCCGGTTTTAACCCAAACTCTGATAAAGTAGGTTAATGTGGCGATAGGTGTTTTATTTGAAAATCGAACTAACTGCCCGCAATATCAATTAGAGAATTACTCGGATTTCAACTTTTCCTCCCAATAACAACAAAAAAAGACCATGTCTTTAGTATTCAATTCAACATCACAAAACTTAACTTTCTTTTGTAAATAAATAAAAGAAATAAACCTCCCAATATTCTTTTTTTTCAGTTTGCGTTTCTAACCAAACTGCGTGAATTTATAAATTTCTTTTGGATGCGGTTTTTAATTTTCTGAGTAAATTGAGGCATCATTAACGGGTCGGAACCCGGTATTAATTCTGAAACGGAAAGAAAAATTTAAATACTAATTGAATTGGGGGCTTTCTGAATACTAATTAATGAGGGATAAATAGGCGGAAATTGAAAGATAAATTAAATAAATAAGTAGGTTAAAAAAATATGACATTTATTTTCTATTTTTAAAACTACCATGTGGTTTGCGAACCCAAAAATCTAAAACAAGTTTAAATACAACATTCATTACTTGAGTCATCAGAATAAATTGAACCGTTAATTTATTCAAATCTACTTTCACTGATGATTAAAGATCAACACTTTTTCTTTTATTTATTATCCAAAATTTAAAATTCTTCTCAAAAAACGTAACGGTTCTTTTATGGATTATTAAATCATTTAAATTAACAAGCAAAAAATTCTTACGTCGATTTGTATTAGAATTTATTATGGACGTTACGCGTGAAGAACCGTTTCGCCAACCAAGAAAAATTCAAGGAATAAAAAGAAGAAAACGAAGAGGACGTTGCGTTGGAGACAAGTTGACTATGACGAGGAAAAGTTGAAGAAGAATGGCGACAATCACCACGGTCTAACGCTTACAATAACCGCGGCCCCAACGGCTTCCAACTGAAGAGAAGGGATCTCTTTATAGACCATAGTCTTCGCGGAATCCGCAACACAGTTGCTACTGAAGTGAAAGACGGCGAATGTGGCCAAGACATTAAAAAAAACAGGACCTCAGTGTGTGAAAACTTTTTGTTATTAATTAACATTAATTTTTAAAGAACGAGAAAGTTTAGATTTAAGTTTTTTAAAGAAACGAGAAAGATGGGGCAACAATTTGATTGGAATGGAAGGTTTATGTCGGTTTGTTTTAATTGTAAGTATTATTTTAATAAAATTTTTGATTTAACTAAAATTAGCTAGAAAATGCGTGAAATTTAATGATGAAAATTAATGCTAAGTTTAGAAATCTGTGCAAGAATTACTTCCACTTTCCATTACTTTAACTAGAATGCTTTATAACCTTTAAAGATTTAAAAGAAAATTTCTTGTAAATGAAACAAATAAATAGTAATACATGAATAAATAAAGAAATCCACGATGAACCGTGTTATAACTATGAGATAATAAGGTATTAGAAAGTAGTTCATCTACCATAACCAATTAACATTGTTTTATAATAATCCTCATTAAAACTTTGCACATAAACAAATAAAACCCGCGATAAAATAACATAAAATAAATATCTTAAGAAATTTATTACCTTTTTTATGTTGCTGCCTCCGAAGATCCTGAAACAAAAATAAAAAATCCATTAATCAAAAATATTGGGAATTACTTTAAAACAGAAAAAAAGTAGTACATTAAACTCAATTCAACGCTGAATCCAAGCCAAGAAAAGAAAATCCCCCAAAAACCACTTAAAAATAAATCGTAGTTTTCCCCAAAGCAGGACATTACAGCATCTCCAGCGTCATTATTATCAAATTAGCGTCGTGAAGCCGACGTAGTGTTTAGCAACCAAGGGTCGAGAAACGATTCAAAAAAAAGTGTCACCGAGAGTATGTAGAAACAAACTCAACAACACACCATTGTTTTCTATTTTTATCTAATATGTTATTTCAAAACGCGTATAACAAGACTTTCACAAAAGAAAAAAACAGTATAAAATCTCAATCTCAAATTTGTCCTTATCATAAATTAATTTTTTTTTATTTATGAGAATAAACTTTCTAATTAAAACAAACATTTGGACTAAACAGAGCGTGTTATAAGAGAAATCATGTTTATGATAAATATGTTATCTTGATATTTATAATAAAATAAAAAATTATTCAATGACAAACCGTGATAAAGCTTTAAAATTCAACGGCGAGAATACACTTTCATTAATCCTCGTAAAAATTCACGACACGAAACGCAGATGCTGCACCCTCTTTACAAATACAACCGTTGAAAATGGAAATTAATAATTGCGTAGACGTCTACAAACTCGTTATTAGTACCTATTTAATTTTTTTTTAAATATTTTTTTCCTAATCAGAAAAAATTCAGAAATAGTTTCAAGGGAATCCACAACAATCGTTTCGCTTCGTTCGTTTGGCCTTTTCTAATGTTATTACTATACTTTTACAATCGCTTGGTATTAAACATATTTACCTAGTTTAAAAGTTCAACAAGTCTTCGTCTTCGTTTTTCGTCGTCGAGATGTCTAACAAGACACACTTTCACTTGATGATGTTCAACACAATTTATATTTTTTTAATGTTTCAAAATAAAGTTTATCTCAACCCTTATTTTATATCATCTTTGCACTAGACGTAATCCTTATATTCCTTCCAGAAGTTTCCCAAAGAACAGAAACGTTTCGTCCTCCTGCCCTTTCTCTAGGGACAAAGGACATGACAGACGGGCACGTATTCGGTTGGTTTTTATTCCGGTTAATAACTCTCTGTTACGCTGCGACGGCTCTTGTGGCATTCGTAATCCTCTTTTATGAAATCTCTTGTGTGTCACATTGCAAGTAGCAGTCGGATCCAAAATGACTTAATAAATTAATGAAAAAAGAAGGAACACAATAAACCATTTTATACAAAATGTATGTGTAAAAATGTTCAGAGATTTTTTGCGTATTCTTGATGCAATAGACGGCGCCAACGGCAGGAAAATGCACCGAAATGTAATCCATCATCAACGAAAACGCAGAGCGAAAATTTATAGAGTCCAAAATTGAATTGTTTGAAAACCGTGATTTATAACCGTTTGCGAAACAGCCGCGCGATTTCGCTGAAGCCGCGGATACCATAAAAATCTATCATTGTGTCGGGGTTAATAAAGAATGCATCTAAATCAAAATGCAAAAGTTTTTAAGATATATTTCATTGAAATATAATAGCTAAAAACACATCTTGTACTATTAATTTACAAATATTAAGAATGAATATTGAGAAGTCTAAGAAAAAGTATGGATAGTAAATATGCATGGACATGAATAGTAAGGCAAATACAATTGAACAAATACTATATGACATGTTTCACTCGTGAGGAAAAAAAATATGTCATAGCAAAACTTTATAATGACCATTCGAAAAATGAAATGGATATACTACTTCCATGGACTTATTTCCAGACAAAATTGCATAGTTTCAGGCAATTTCAAACAGATAACATCATCTTTTATACCTTTCTTGAGTCTACAATAATTGGAATATTGATCAACAATAAGTCCTTACAGCGTCTTACCAAACTTGTGAATAAATAACACATTACCTTTGGATCAACGAGATAGACATCAAAATCGTGGCATTACGCTGTATACAGTCAAATCAAATTTGTCGGTTATCAAAGCACTTCAATCCTGAGAAATGTCACAACTATCAGTTTTATTTAAAATATATCAGAAAAAACTTTAGCTACAAATTTAGAAGGAAAAGATGGACGTGTCTTCTACATGTGAAGAGTTGAGTGTAAAAGCCAAGTTCACGACTCTCAATGAAACATCAAAAAGGGAAATAGTGCCGCAATTACTTCATTTGATGCAAAAGTCGGTTCAAAAAATTTAAAGGCAGAGGTAACAACGATCTGTAAAGAAGAGAGATGGCATGATGGTTATCGTGATTATGCCTTTTATGCCATGAAAAGTGGTATTATGTTTTCAATATTCATGATACTGGTCATCAAAACTCCATTTTGTATACATATACAGAAGGAGATGCAAGCAAAGGTTCAAACGAAGTTCATGTCTTCAATGATGCTTGTGCTGGACATAATAGAAATCATACCCTAACAAAATTTCTCTTGACATTCACTCTGACTGGCCGATAACAAGTTGTACAATCAATATTCTCCATTACGTGGGCATAACTTTTTACAATGCGATAAAAATTTTAAATCGCAATACTAATAGAAATCAGAGTGAAGAGAAAGATTAATTTTCCAATTATGGCAGGTCGAGTTTACAATATTATAGTTGGCAGATGGTGAGGTATTCAAATATATTATATCGACTATCGGTTTTCCATTTCTTTCAATTCGTTGTAGATTGTGAATTTCGCAAAAATAAATGATTGAAGATTAATCAACCAACATAAAAAAAACACTAGATTAACACTAAGTAAAATCTTTTAATGAAATATCCATTTGCAGAAGTATTCCTTAAAGCAAACTAATTGTTGTGGACCTTACTATATCCTTTAGGCAAAGCGCCCCTCAAATACGGATTGGAGTGTGGCTAGAAACTTGCACATCCGTCGACCAGGCAATTCAAACGTTTAAGCCGTTCAAATCGCCCGGAGACAATATCTGTCTTTTTGCTTTGCTACAGCAAGGAAGGTCACTGTTGTTGCCTACTTTGGTAAAAATTTTCAGAGCGAGTGTCGCCTGGAAATATGTACCGGCAGAATGGACTAAGGCAAGGGTATCTTATATACCGGGCCGTTCGATTCCTACTCCTAATGCCTTTCGACCCATCAGCCTAACGTCATTTCTGTTGAAAACCCTTGAAAAAGTTCTGGAACGGTATATCCGTACGGTGCCATTGGTATCTGCTTATGCTGATGACATTGTCGTTATGGTCAAAGGAACCTGTTTGTCGAGGATATCTAAAGTCCTCCAGGTGACCCTTTTGATAGGATACCATTTGCGCTTGGTGTAAGGGAGAGAACCTCTCGGTAAACCCGCAAAAGACAATTGTTGTGCCCTTCACCAGGAAACGAAAGTTGGATGGACTAATCCGCCCAACCATCCAAGGTGAAGAAATTCCTTTCTCAAAGGAAGTCAAACATCTAGGAGTAATCCTAGACAAAACCTTGTCATGGAATGGTCATTTGCAGGGAGTTTTGCACAAAGCTAGACTATCCTTGTGGACTTGTCACAGTATTTGTGGAAAAAATTGGGATCTTACCCCAGTACAGTCTTTCAGGGGTAGTCTCTATGTGACTGTGGTTAGACCTATGATCACAAACGGAGCAGCAGCCTGGTATAGGAAAATCCGACAGATCTCAGTTATCAGTAAACTTTCACGAATTCAACGAGTAGCTGGATTGTCAATCTGGTGCCATAGGCACAACGCCAACTCTAGCAATGGAGGTTCTGCTTGGCCTATCTCCGCACTTGCATATACAGAAAGTCTATAGAACAACCAGTTACAGATTTAAGCAATATGCTCAAAACTGCTACGACATGTCCTACCAATGGGCTACGGAAGACATTATAAGCACTGATACTGTGCTATCCATGCCGTCAGATTTGGCGGGATCACTATCAATGATTAATGCTGGATACCAGATTGTACTGCCTGAGCGGCAGTCCTGGATCAAAAATGAAAATTCTCTGATTCAGGCAGATATTTGCTTGTTCACAGATGGATCAAAAACGCTTGAAGAACTCGGAGCAGCTTACAAAAATAAGCAAGCTTACAGCCTGGATACGTACTGTACTGTATTCCAGGCGGAAGTATTTGCTATTGACATGGGTGCTAAAATCCTTCTTGAGAGAGGGGTGAAGAACATGACAGTACGAATATTCTCAGACAGTCAAGCCGCTCTTCAGGTGCTGCAAGCCGTGAAAACGGTGTCAGCTCAGGTTAATTATTGTAAGAGAACATTAAGCACACTGAGTTGTGATAACAGAGTTTCTCTGATCTGAGTCTCGGGTCACTATGGAGTTGCTGGCAATGAATCGGCAGATGAGCTAGCACGAGAGGACATCGCTAAAGCTGCTGAATGCGTGGAACGATTTGCCTGCCATTGTTCGCAATGCAGCTAGCATTGCACACCTCTACTTGTGGGGTTTCGCCGACTATGTTGAATGTATTTTCCATAAAATAGTCGTCACATGTTACAGTTCGTGTTACGGAATCTGCCGAATAGAGTTTTGTCACACTCTTAACACAACATTGGCAGTCTGTGAAGGGCAAGGAAAACACTGAAATTTCTGGGTTGTATTACATGGCGATTATTTCTTTTTATTATGTCTGTATACTCTCAACCTGCAAAATTAAGTGGAAGAATTTCAAAACTTCGGACACTATTACAATTACCTCTTAATCTAGCCTTCATAATTCTTCTAAGTCTAAGTATATTCGAGATAATATGCTATATGAAATCAGTTACCGTTACCAGAAGTTTTGGTAACGTTTTGTTTTGCTTCTCGAGCTACCATGACAATTTTTATACACATATTTGTGGAAAAGTCTTCACAATTGCAGAGACACACATCAAAAACATATTACGCATATAAATAGAACTTCTGCAATTTGTTGTTAACCTGATTTTATTGTAAGTTCCTAGATTCATCATAGCAATCTCTTATCATTTTCATAATGCAATTGTGATAAAGACTTGAATGGACGCTCTGTTCCATACTAGAGTAGATGTTCGTTGTATCGAGTGCAAATGCGGAATAGATCCTATAGTATATGTCTTACCACTTGGATGTTTTGTACCTCACGCCTGCAGTGAATTACGCATGCTCGGTACATTATGACAACTTTTCTATATTCGATATTCGATGGAATAGTCAGTCCCTTTAATTTTGTTAGAATTGGCGAATGGCATTGTTGAGATAGATTATTGTCTCGTATTCTTTTGAGCAAGTTCAATGCACAAACTTGTATCCTATACCAGTGATAACTCTAGTCATTCATTTAGTCCCTGGCTTTTGGACGACATTTGAATTGATGTTATCTTTTTGTCAAAACCATCCAATTCTACCCAAAAATAGTTTCCAACATAATAATGAGCTCCATTGGCCGTAATATGTCGGCCATTTTCATCGACGGAAAAATATGATGTAAATCACACCTCTAGCACGAAATCCACACCATACTTTTTGTAGTTGTAATGGAATTTCTTGAAACACATGTGAATTTGTTGCTGACCAATAATACATATTTTATTTAGTGACAAAGCCATGAAACCAAAAATGAGCTTTATCACTGAAGATGATTTTTTGATGAAATTTTTGCAGAACACAATTTAAGAAGTTTCGGCACTTCAAAAGATTAAGAGGCTTTAAGAGGATTAATTCGCCACAAGATGGTTTCCCAATTCCTGTGAACGGCATGAAATCGATTGATTTGGTTCATTTTGAACTGAAGCACTGAAATTATCTCAGTGGCACAATATTCAATAATGAATACTTCAATTCGAATTTAGCTGGCGGCATAATTATTACAACAGAAAATTGGAGCAAGCGCTTTTAAAGAACATTTATGGCCTGTTGACCTTGACAGAACATGAAAAACATTCATTCTAATACACAAAATTGTTATGTTAACATTGGAAAAACCGTTATAAAAGGACTCAACATTTTTTTTAGAAACTCTTTTTTTTTAGAGTAGCTACAGAAAGCACCATAAGCATTAATACAAGCTGTAGTCGTTTGGCATTAGCGATTTCAGATTATATTATATGTGAGACACATCTGGATTGAATACAATTACGAAAGTCTTTGATCATTCAAAAACACTTACTAAATTAGAAGTTTAATGTCAGAAAACGTTAGTAAAGGCCTTGCAGTAACCGATATAGAAAGATCAGATCGGGTATAGAGATACAATTAGCGGTCTAGATGTTAAGAAAGCTTTCAAAATGTATAATACGTAATACCAATGTAGCTGTCAATTGTGGAAACCTTAAGTAGCAAGTGCTATATAATTTGCAATGCCCAAGCAAAAAGATTGATCAATTTGTATTAATCTATAAATCATTGTGTCCACGTTGTGATCAACGCAAAACATGTAAAGGAGTCTATCCATATCTCTACAGTCAAAACCAGGAATATAATAAAACCAAACTGTTGTAACATCTGAGCTTTAGGAGGATCTTGTTGATTTTACGAGACGACTATGTTCTTAGTGAGCAGAACTTGTTGGTCATAAAGGTTTGCCAATGTAATTCTCTTGTATACTTTTTGATTGTGTTTACTAAGCGTTGCACAATTATAAAATAAAGACTATCAACATTTGGTGTGAAGCTTTAATAATTGCAGAACTTAAAGTTTCTATATCATCGACCTTCAGTAATTTCAATTTTTTAATCTCTAAAAATTTTTTATTATTATTGATTACGAGCTCTGCTCTCTAATCACTATGAATTCTGCAATTTTTGAAACCATACATGAAAATGATAAAAATTAAATTAACGATATAATTTTTTTCTGATTGTTTCAGTAATACTTTTACTTCGATCATCTTATGGAGCACAATATTTGGGAAAATCCTTAGGAAAATTGGGAGAATTTCAGCATGGACTATCCGGTGAAGTATTCGCTGTAGACGGCAGAACTTTGCATATCAAAGACTTCACGTACGACGGACAGGGCCCGGGTAAGTGTTGGTGTGTGTGCACTTGGAGACTTTACTACAACTATGGCACTTGATAAAGGTGGTGTAGATCTACTCAAAACCGGGATCTAAATCCGGGTCAAAGTACCATCCCAACAATGAAAGCTGCACGGCGCTCTTAACCCCACTTTATGGCGTCTCGCCAGTTTCAATTTCCCAAGTGCTCTGTTTAATTGGTAATGTTTGCCGCTTGCTTTCCAGTACACGATGGTTACAAACTAAACACTCTGTAGAACTTAGTAAATGATGCACAAGACTTATACATTAGTAAATAAACCCAAATTAATTAACGCGTTTAGATGAAGAAAAAATTTCTTGATTTATAGCGTTATTGTATTCTTTAACCCAGATTTTAAAATTGCACATTTACATAAGAAATTTACGTAATTATCGCTTTATCCTTAAAATGATTAATGTTTGATATTCTTTAAAAGGAATAAATTTCAAAACTGACAACTCGTTCGAGAGTTTTAAAAGAAAAGATCCGTTGAGGAAACTTGAAAGTAAAAGTAGAAGAAACTTTCTTCTCAAGGTCACGAAATTGGTTTTCACCGAACGCGACTTAAATACCAATCAACCACTCAAACTGGTTATCCAGAGATCTTTCATCTAGAAAGTGCTCCACATCGATAAAAAAATTATGCTATTATACGATTTATATACATAAAAGTTTCCAATGGCATATAGGTTATAATTTAAAATTAGAATTCATGGAAATAAGAATTTTGTGGTTAAAATCTAACCGACAATTGGAAGGAGGTCACGAAGAATCGAAAAACCAAGCAGTAATAAATTTTATACACAACATGGCGAGTGCTTTTCCGTGAAATTAATTTCAAGATCCGACACGAATTATCCCCAGGTAGGAAATTAAATTCCTTACTTTAAATATTGAGCGAAGAACTTTCAGAAAACTGCAAGCGCAATAATTGAAATTTACTCTCGTTATGAACACCAAACTGAATATCATTCTATTTTTATTACAAATATTTCCATAAAAATGTGTTAATTTCGTTTTAGGTCATTATTAAAGAACACAACTTCTTTTGTCGGTTCATGATGATATTTTGCAAATATTACGTGATCATTTACGTAATGAACCGGACGAAACTTTCTCTCTGCAGGCAAAACAATAAAAAAAAATAGTTGGTGAACTTTTGCCAGTGACATCCCAGGAGTGTGGTTGTTGAGGCAAAGTTTCTGAGGTCGCAGAAAAAGAAAGCAACTGTCGCGAAGACTTCTTGACTATACTTTATTATTATTGCGTTAACACCGAGCCCTTGTTATACGACGCCATCAACGTATACAACAAAAATAAACATGACTTACCGTGTGTCGTAAATATTTTACTACCCAGAGGAGCACATTTTATAGATTCTTTACTAGAGACGTTGTAGCAATTCTACACTGCTCTCGAAGCGGTCGTCCTTCACTAAAAATGCAGATTGTCATGGGATCGATGCCAAACCGCTGTTGCAATGATCGTACGTTTTGTGGATAACCGTACATTTTTTATTTCTTTACAGCTCTTAAAACCCGCATCAATTGTCGTTAAATTCACTCCGGAGAATTCTTAATTGAATACAGTGAAAGTAAGCTAGTTTAACATCGATTTTCATCGAATTAACTACCACTTGAAGGCGTTTAATTTTGTTAACGATTTATTTATTTTAGGTTTTGTTATAGTTTCACTTCCTTTCGTCCTAATTTTCTATTTTATTTTTTCACAAAAACAATAATTTAACTTTTGTCATTTCTAAATTATCTTATTCCTTTTTTATAGCTGCATATTTTTGGGCTGGAAGTACAAAATCAGTTGGAAACCAAGGTTTTCGTATTCGAGATGAAAACAACAGTGGTGACGTTTTAAGAAGATACCGAAAAGAAGGAGTAACTTTAACACTTCCAGAAGGAAAAACGTTAAGAGATATCAAATGGTTTTCGGTTTGGTGCGAAGAGTTTGAGGTAAGTAAGAACGTGGTTCGTTGAATGTTATCGATTAATTCTCGGAGCGGCAGAATCCGACGATTGTAGCTGACAGAAACGCCCCTAGTCCATTGTTGCAAGCCTATGGTCTTTTAATTGCCGTCTTCCATTACGAAGACAAATTTGCGCTCGAGCGGAATGTCGGACCAGCAGTTTCTCCTCGCGGTCGTTTCGTCCCGCCGGAGGGCTTCCGAGATGTGTATCTCTGGCGAGGTATTTGCCACGGTCAGTTTGAATAGATCGACTGAGCTCTGTACCAACAATGGAAGCTATTATTTCCGGTGAACGCCACTGCTATACGTCCGTAGACGTGGAAAATTGTGGGCCAATTGGTTCTGACACAGATCATCATTCTGTTTTCGTTTAATAGAAAATCCGGTCTCATACTTTCATTCTAATTATTAACAGTAAAGATGCTATTACTTTCTTCCAATTATTCACGAAGAAGAATTTCAAGTTAATTTTCCTGCTTTTTTCTCTAAGAGAGAGAAAAGTATGTATTTCAAAAACGTAAAGAACATTTGTTATTTTAACGTTCAAAGTCGTTACACTTTAGGCAAAGTTCCAGAACAAAACCGAACTCGTAAAACTTAAGTGTATTAAAGGAAAATACTCGGTTGAGCAAAAGTTTCTGTGCCGGCTAAATTAATAATAAACACTAGACATCGTTGATTTCCCTTTAAAATTTCTGACCGTATTGTTTCTATATCTTTCGTTTTGAGTTTATTAAAACTGTTTAAATTTAAACAATAATTTTATTGTTTTTCTTTCAAAAACTTTATTAATTATCAAATCCCTGCTCCTTCAAATCTCATACATTTATTTGCAGAAAATTCAGCTATAAAAACCTTTTGCGAATACTCGTGTTGTGTATAAAAACAGTTTTCTCCGTAAATGTACCAAAAATTTTAGCGAATCAGATCAAGTTTGCTTCATAACGTGTTATCTCTCAATTATCACAGCGAGGAATAGATACTTTGAGCACAATTCCTTCCCCATCCCATTTTCACTATCTTTTTGCTTTCGAATTGCGTTAAGGCAGAACTACTTTGTCCTAAAATATTGTTGTGTCAGTATCGCATCGCACAGGGGTATTTGATATCAAAAGTTGGTCAAAACTCTGTTTTTATTCGTATGTTGGTGAATTATTCTGATTCGTCACACGCACTCTCCTCATTTGGTTCTTCGTCTTCATGGACATATTTTTGACTTTCTTGGGTAGAAGTTATTGCAGCTTTTGATGGAAGAAGAAGATGGATGATTTCTTTGGAGAACTATTTCGTTGATTTTCTTGCCAATGGGCGTATACTTGCAATAAGAGGGTCAGAGCTCAAGTAATCTATGTATAACATCTCTATTACACGTCTCTTGAGAAAATTTTCTTGCAAATCGTTGCTATGTACGAAAGTTTTTGATTCTGATTCCAGCAGCCTCCTTTGATAGTTGCCCAATCGGCAACAAAGCACGTGGAATAATTTCAGCACCATGCACTAAAATTTTGTGCATGATTGGTGTCATCGAATGCCAGCTGCATCAAGTAATAAACAACTAAGCTGTTTCGTATATATATGTTTCAAATTTAGGGACATCAATCTCATGTCCACTTGATATTGCTTCCAATATAATCTTCAATCTGTAAATTAAGGTTTCGTCAGCTCCAGTAATTTCGCTTGTCGATTTAGGGCCTTGGAAAAATCTCCTAGCTGAATTGCCGTCATTAGTATTTCCAAAACCTGCTTTTGAAATATCCACTAATATCCACTTAAATAAGTAGTAGTAGATCATTTAAAAAGAAACAGCTTTATTGAATTAGTTGCTCAAAATGTCCACCCAGTTGCTGTATACATAGTCTAGCTCTTCTTAGAATTGAAGTGGTAGCTCTGCTAACAGTCTCAGGATCAGCACGAATAGTTTCTGCGGCATCCATAATTCTCTCTCACCGTAATTACGCAAGATTTTTTAGAAATAGCATTACATCAGTCTTAAAATTAAAGTCTTCTGTGCGTGGTAGTGCATATTTGTACAGTGTGTTAATTAATTATCGTACCCGACGTCATCATTGCAAGTATGCAACCAAATACGCCAATCGCGTATTGCAATACCAATAGTGTGATGTTGGTTGTATACTTGCAATGATGACGTCGGGTAACCAAATACGCCAATTGCATATTGCAATACCAATACTGTGATATTGGTTGCATACTTGTAATGATGACGTAGGGTACGATAATTAATTAACACAGTGTACGTGATGTTACCAAACTAATTTTTCCACACAATTTATTGTAAATGTAATTACCTTCCACACATCTCCTATCTAAATTTCGCGTAATCCCGTCGTCTCCTTAAAATTAGATCGATTAGAAACCCTGAAAAGGCCAAAATTTGCAATTGTTTGAAGAAAATCGATTTTTCCGGAATATAAGAAATTGTTAAGAAAATTTTCTTTTTGATTCTGATGCAAGAAGAGACCAGGAATATAATGCCGTTGAAATGGGATCGATTAGAAACCCCGAACAGGCCGACATTTGCTTATGTTTGAAAAAAATCGATTTTTCCGGAATATAAGAAATGGTTAGGAAAATTTTCATTTCAAATTTGAAACAAGAGGCGACCATGAATACGATGCCGTTGAAATAAGACCGATTAAATACCCCGATCACGCATTTTTTTCAGTTTAAAATCTATGGCCAACTTCACACGCGTGCAATGCAGTTCTGTATTTGCTATTCTATTTTTTTGTTAACCAAGCGTCCCATCCCTGCCATTGCTTTTGTTTCCTGCCTTACTCCACTGGAGATTAGTTCAAATTTATCTCCAACTCCATTTCCTTCCCAGCAATATCCTTAACATTTCATGTAGCCAATCTGCCCCTTTTACCAAAAGAGCTCCTTTGGCTGTTCATTGTATCATGGAACCAACTAGGTTGCAAAACTGTCTAGATAATTTTTTCGTGAATTTTACTGATCCAGTCACTTTTAATGTAATAGATACTTTATTCTCAGATCATATGGCTTTAATCATTGAGTTTCAGACTCCCAAAATTAATAAAAGTAATATTTATAGAACGTTCAGTCCTATAACAGTAAGGGGCTTGGAAACCTTTTTTGATAATGTTTGTGGGTATGACCTTAGTTTTTGTAAAGATATGGAGCTCCACCCCAATTATAAGACTAATATTTTAATTAACTTTTTGAGAAACGCGGCTATGATCGCTTTCCCTACTATAACTGTCAAAGATACTCGTAATCGTGATTCACTGAATATAGCTTGGTATAACTCACAACTTAGGCAACATAAAGAAAAACTTACTTTTCTTTGTGAATTATACAGAATCAATAAAAATCCGTACGTACTTATTGAACGAAATAAATGTCGTAAAGCATACAGGTTAGCAGTGAATCACGCTAAACGAAATGCTACTGATAATTACATCATCAATCATAAAAATCAACCGGCAGCTATATGGAAAATAATTAATACCTATAAGTCTTCTGGCAATGCTGATGGAAAGGATAGTAATTTACACGCGAATGAACTTAATAATTTCTTTTTAAATGTATCGGATAGATTGGCTAATATTTTGGAAGGGGACGAAGATCCGCTGTCGTTTCTCTTAGAACATGTCAATTACACAAATAGGGAATATTTTACCTTTAAAGCTTTCTCACAGGTGGAGGTACGGGATTCCTTTGACACCCTTAAGCCTGGCAAATCGGTTGATGCGTTTGGTTTAAATGCGGTCATGATAAAAAAGGTCAAAAACTGTCTGATCCCAGGACTTACTGCTCTTTTCAATCAGTGTTTAAACACAGGATGTTTTCCTGATAAATTTAAGATGGCAAGTATTTTGCCGCTATTCAAAAAAGGTGATATTGATGATCCTTCGAACTTTAGACCAATTAGTATACTGCCAGTGTTGTCGAAAATTTTTGAAATGCTATTGAAAAATCAATTAATCAATTATTTTGAAACTAATAATATTTTTAACAAACAACAATTTGGCTTTAGAAAAGGACTCTCTACGGCACTGGCTATACAAAATTTTATCGAGTATGTGGTCGATGGTTTTGAGGGTTCGCAATACACTGAAGCTAGTTTTTTGGATCTTACCAAAGCTTTTGATTGCGTGTCCCATTCTATTTTAATACGTAAATTGTACGCTTACAATGTCGCCCCGGACGCTTGCAAGCTTTTGTCATCTTATCTTACAAATAGAAGTCAATTTGTTAAATTTAACTCGGTGATGTCTAACCCTGGGAATATTACAAGTGGTGTTCCTCAGGGGTCAATTTTGGGTCCTATTTTATTCTTAATATATGTAAATGATTTGCCTTTTTTCCTGAGTGGTGGAAGCTCAAGTTCAATCTTGTATGCGGATGACACAAGTTTTCTGACAAAACATGATTCTGACGTTGATGCCAGGGGATTGCAAGATTTAATGTTAAAATCGGCAAGGCATTGGTTTGCAAGTAATCGTCTAACACTGAATGCTGATAAAACAGAAGTAATGACCTTTACACTAAAGCAAACTACTATTAAATCCTATGTAGCAGATAGAGGAGTCAGGTTTTTGGGTGTTCATCTGGATTCCGGGCTTACCTGGAATGTTCATGGTGAGAAATTAGCCTCACGCTTAAGCTCCGCTTTTCTATTGGGTCGTCTGTTTTCCTCTACTCGGGTATTGCGTTCCGCGTATTTTGCGCTTTTTCAGAGCCATCTAAGTTATGGGTTACTGGCCTGGGGACATGCCCCGATCAATAAAAGAATATTTGGGATACAAAGAAGAGCTATTAGAAATGTTGCTAACTTGAACTATACTGATGACTGTAGGCCTTCTTTTATCAAATTAAAAATATTAACACTTCCTTCATTATATATTTTGGAATGTTTAAAGCTCACTTTTTTACATCATAGTCAGCACAGGAAAAATAGTGATGTTCACAATTATGGCACTAGGGGGAGGAATGACATTCGACCGGAGGCACTGCGACTGGAGAGGTCGAGAAACGCATATAATTACTATGGAGTGAAGTTCTTCAATGTCTTGCATTGTGGTTATAGAAGCTTATCTTATAAGGCTTTTGTAACCAAAATTAAAAATGTTTTAGTGGGGAAGGCGTATTACTCCATAGATGATTTCTTAAACGATATACAGTCCTTCGATTGATATTTTTATGATGTATTACGACTGTGCCTTTGTCGCTACTGGCCGCACACCGATTTATTACACCGATTATTTTATCAGGGGTTTAATGTAATGTAATGTATTTAGTAATTTATTCTTTCTTATATATGTTTTTATGTTGTATTTCTATTTCGATTGTGACGAATGTATGCCCTCTGGGTTATTAACATAATAAATTATTATTATTATTATTATTGTAATGTCTTTTATCGATATCGCTGGCGTTAAACTTACTTACTTTTTGCAGGTAAGGTTTGGTTACATTTTGTGATCATTTGCTTTTGGCCGGTGTCTCCTCTACTCTGCATACTCAGTTCATCATGTTCTGCTGTTAATGTTTCGTTATTCACCACCAGTTTGTTGTATCTTATGTATGCGCGATATCCTTTCTTTCCGGCCTTTTTCAATTATTATAGAGTCAACAACTTTCTCTCTGCTTCTATTTTTTGGAACTTTTATCTTAAATGAATTGGGTGTCAGTTTAAGTTGGCTGGCTTTATGTATGAAATTAATGTTGTCTCTCTTATCATCATCTTGTGCCGTAGTTTCTGGAGTATAACGGATAGCTCCGCTTCTTTAAGTATGGCTAAAGTCCCTTCCAGATTCATCGTTAATTGTAATTAGATACTTAATTGTAATTGTTAGAACAACTATTGTATATAGTGCTTTTATGGTACTATTGTAACACTTTGTCTTCTTATTCTACCAAGATATTAATGTTGTTTCCAAAGTGGGTTATCCACAAACAAACTTTTGGTAAACTGTCTCATCCGCTTGAATTATTGACACTCTACGGCAACTTTACGTTTCCCAAACGATTATGGTAATCGCTGAGGAACTTCCAATTTACGCGCATCGTCGCGTGCAAAACCGCAAGCCAACCCAACCGACTAACCAACCGATAACAACCACCTTCTGCCTACAACCGTCTCATTATCCGCAATTATTTTCGCGGCAGCAACAACGACAGCGTTTCGTAATTTCTTCTTTGGGGTCGCCACAAAAACAGTTCCCACAATTAGGGACGGATTTCCACTTTTTTGTTGTCACTGTTTGTAAATTATAAATTAAAGCTACAGTTTCTCATTTCTAGGTGAACTTCGGCGACGTTAA
Source organism: Onthophagus taurus (assembly GCF_000648695.1). NCBI lineage: Eukaryota > Metazoa > Arthropoda > Insecta > Coleoptera > Scarabaeidae > Onthophagus > Onthophagus taurus. The sequence continues at coordinate 943,245 of NW_019280525.1, forward strand.
AATTCCAAGGAACTTTGACTTCCCACGCCCACAGAAGTTAGCGGCTCTTCAAGGGGTTCATGGTATCTCCTCCGATAACATCGTGGTCGTTGATGCTCAAACTTTACTGGTTCCTAACCTTTCATACGATGGAGAAGCACCAGGTAAGAGAGAATTTAATTTAATGCAATTCACAAACTCTTCTAAAAACAAATTATAAGGACTAAAAATAATAAAGTAAATAAAAAATTCATCTCGGTTTGTATCGTTGTAAATTCCAGTGGTAATTTAAAAATCCGTCGCCAATAACAATAACTCGTCCCCCTCACAAGCCGATTCACAATACTTCTCATCAATCTCGGGTAAACAAGAAACGCGAAAACAACGCTGGATGAAACGTACAGATAAACAGAGAGAACGAATGAAAGAGAGACATTATCAATCCCTTTTACTTCCTTTGTGCTCGACTCGTCACCGAAACAAAACCCCGTCATTGTTTATGAACGCAGGACAGAACCGCCAACGAACGAGACAGATAAACGTCGAGAATACAAATTCGCGGAGGGGTTGGAAAAATCGGGAAAACGAGCTGGATTTTCCATCTCGACGGTGCCGCTCCCTTTCCGTTTATAGAATCGATGGACGTACTGACCGGAACAGCCGAAACTATTTCCGATCGCGTAAATGTCAGAATGTAAAGAATAAATCCGGTATTTTATAACACGAATTTTGTGGTGAGCCGAAATCCTTTTATGGATAACGATTATTATATGTAAATATTAACTGAAAATCCCGAGATAAAACCAATAACTTTTAATACTATAAGTCCATGCTTTACTTTAATATAACGGGTTACAAAGAATTATTAATACGTTTTAAGAATATAATTAACGCATTCTTTATAGATGCTAAATTCTGGACTGGCCCAGGTCCAAAACCATCACCACAAGGTATTAGAATCCCCGATGAAAATGGAAAAGAAGTCCCATTGAGAAGATACGATAGAAAAACGGTCGTTTTAACATTACCAGGTGATCTAACAATCTTTGATATCGGTCATTTTGGTATTTGGTGTGAAGCATTCACAGTGGATTTCGGCCACATTCAAATTCCACAAAACTTAAACATTCCACCATCACTTAAAATGCTTGGAGTAAGCCCTCAGGTAAGTTTCATTTTTTAATTTAATTAATCTAAATATTCGTTTAGCTTTAATTTTAAACTTAATTACATGGTGGCAGATGCGGTTTTTTTCTATGTATATAATGCAGGAGGCATCATTTTCATCATCATCATCATTTCATGTAATTCATCTTGTAAATACCATCATCGCAATCATTTTGACTATTCGTAACGTTAAGAAAAAATATAACTAAAAAATAAAAGGAAGTGAGAGTTTGGAAGTTATAACTCAACGGCATAAAAGTTCGCCCGTGTTTAAAGAAACAAGGAAGCCTCGCGTTTTACTCACCAGGATTTTGTGAAAAATCGCTGGTTCTTAATCTTTTTTATGGGCAATCTGTTTCCGGTGACTTTACAGACGTCAGAAATCGTGAAAAATCGCCGCAACGGGGCAATATTCGACTTGATTATCAGGGGTAAAAGGGGAGAACCACCCGCGTTAAATTGGAGAACGATTTATCCTTTCCACAAACAAAGAGCGGGTTGATCGATTTCGCATATAGAAATACTTTCACACCAACAAAACTATGTAAAAAATTGAGTACAGTAAAACTTTGATATAACAGACAAAATATTTTTAAGTCGTACTATTAATATCTCCCGAGTTGTCTATACGATGAGTAAATCAAGTATAGGTTGTTCTAGTTTTAATTGTTATTCAGTGCTAGATTGTTGTATATTTTCATTGAACGAAAAGTAAAACTAACACTAGAGCTAGAACTAGAAACATTCGGGTCTAGCCGTCTTAAGAGTCGCACGGCTAAACCCGAATGTTCCTAGTTCTAGGTTTAGTGTTAGTTCTAATACTAGTGTTAGTTCTAATTTTAGATGTTATTCAACGTTAGATTGTTGTATATTTTTCATTGAACTAAAACTAGAACTAACAGTAGACTTAGAACTAGAAACGAGTCGAATGCGGACGGTCAAAGTGAGTGCACGTGTTCTAAACAAGTATTGCGAGTCTCATAACCAGTTAGTGTTTACAATTTCATATACAGTGATACAATAAAGTCTACATACAGCTCAGAAAATGATAGTATATCAGCTCCCGAAATGTAATTCAATGAATTTTTTTAACAAAACATGTAAGAAATCCATATTATTTCCATATTTTACATAAAAACTATATAAATTATTATTAATCAAGAGGAACACAAAACATAATCATATCTTTAACTCAAAAAAGTCTACATAGAGTCCTAAAAAAAGTATATCAGTGTCCGTTACAGCTCATTAAAAATACCGGAAGTTGCCTATATCTCGAGTAATATTGGAATTAAACGTATCATGTTTGGGCTCATTTTAAATGACATGATGCATTTATAATATATCAAAAAATAAAAAAGATAGAACGAAAAACATTAACCTTGAATATTTTTAGTTCTAGTTATAGTGTTAGTAACAGTGCTAGTATAAAACTAGAACTAACAGTAGACCCAGAACTAAAAAGATACTTTCTAGGTCTAGTGTTAGTTCTAGTCTTAATTATTATACAGCGATAGACCAAGAACTAGAATCATTCGTACGCTTAAACCCAAATGTTTCTAGGTCCAATGTCAGTTCTAGTGACAGTGCAAGTGTAAAACTAGAACTAACACTAGACCTAGAACTAGAAAGTATCTAAGTTCTAGGTTGCTCAGAACGATTGAAAACTGCATCAACATTGTCTAAAATAAAATTGCTTTATAAGGTAGCAAAATTTTTCAAAATGTTTCGAAATAGGTTCATAGCCATCTCATGTTATTCAAAATCATTGCAAATTGGTTGAGCCTAATTTTATACTTGTCTAAATGATTAACAACTAGTTTTTAAACAATCCATGTTGCTCAAAATGACTCAAAACTAGTTGATAGTCATTAAAAACTTGTCTAAATGTATAAGGACTAGTTTATAGCAAGCCCAGGTTGCTCAGAATGACTGAAAACTGTACCAACATTGACCAAAATTGCTTTATAACGTAGCAAAATTGTTCCAAATGATTAGAAATAATTAAACTAAAATTAGAACTAAAACTAGAACTAACACTAGAAACTTTCGGGTTTTGCCGTGCGTCTTTTAAGAAAAGGTTTGACGTTTCGGATGCCATAATGCTTTAATTAAAGTAGAGCCGAGGAAAAAATCTGAAATTATACCACTGCTTTAAATGTCAACGTTTTGGTCATACTAAAAATTATTGCTTTCTAAAACCCAAATGTGTTAAATGCGGCGATGAGCATAATCATAAGGATTGCAAAAAGGAAAAGAGCAATCCCCCGAAATGCGCAAATTGCAGTGAAAAACATGCAGCCAATTACAGAGGTTGTCGCGCACACACGGAACTACAACAACTACACCCACGTCCGATGAGAAGAACTACCACTAACTCAATTTATAGATCCACTTTCCGAACATCAGATCCTAATGTGTCATTTGCCAACATAACCCAAAAAAATTTACCATCCCAAAACACCAGTACTTCAAATCCACCTCCTAAAACATCAAATAATCCCGAAATGTCTACCATTGTTACATCAATCATGAACCTACTAAAACTAATCATTACACCACTAATTTCGCAAATTAAAAATTACTTACTGAATGAATTATTCCTTTCCTTCCCACATGCCTAATCTCCCCATAAACGAAATCAAAAATATCACTATTTTAAACTTTAATGTGAATGGTCTGAAGAAGCAGCAAAATTTACTATTGGCTTTTTTGGCTCGTTATAATATTGATTTAGCATGTATCACCGAAACTCATCTAGTTGTGGGAGAAGAGTTCCGAATACCTGATTTTAATATCTATAGATTTGACCAACCCAACCGTAATAATTATGGTTCTCTTATAACAATTGGAGATCTAAATAGTAAATTGAAAATATGGGGATGCCGAGCTGATAATCCATCAGGTTCATGTCTAGAAGAATTATCAAGTTGACATCAGATGCAAATACACAAGCCAAACTCATATACCTATTATCCATACAGAGACGATCATCTACCTGACATACTGGATATAGTTATCACCAAAAACTTTAATCTTTCTTTAGCTCAAACAGTCATAGAGGAATTGAATTCTGATAATCTCCCGGTTATTACCACTGTCGAAATGGAAATTACCTTTAAACCGCCTATTCCTAAATTGATAAATGGAATTGTAGATTGGGAGGCCTTTGAATCAAAGATGAGCAGTATTAATTTACAAAATTCGTTTTTCAATCCTACCTCAATAGATAGGTCAATCTCATTACTTACTTCAACAATCAAAGATATTACTAGAAAGTTTATTAAACCTATCTAACCTTTGCTGATTATCTTGAATTAACATTTACTCCTCACATAACTCGAAAAAGCATGTCTTCTTCTTGTACTATTCAAACATATAATGAAACTCATCTTCCGCGAATAGAAAGAGTAGATGAAGAAGTAACAAATGAAGAAATCAGATATTTAATTAACAATCTACTCAATAGAAAGGCCCCATGGCATGACCTTATACCAAATCACTTAACTGATATCTTTAATTCATGCTTAAAAATTGGTTACTTTCCGGTGACTTGGAAAAAACCTGAGATAATAATGTTTCCCAAGCCAGGAAAACAGAGCAGTCTTATATCTAATTACCGTCCTATAAGCCTCATACCGACTCTCCCAAAATTGTTTGAAAAAATTATAATACAAAGACTTCAAGATCAGCTGCTGGAAAGAAATGTTATCCCAAACATACAGTTTGGTTTTCGAACGGGTCATTTAGCGATCCACCAGTTGGTGCGTTGTACAGAATCCATTGAGAAAGGTTTTGAAAATAAGCAATACACCACTATCGCCTTTTTAGATGTAGCTAAAGTCTTTGATACAGTTTGGACAGAGGGATTAAAATGCAAACTATTGCATCTAGGTCTAGATGACTATATTAGCGCAATACTTATATCATATCTTCAAGAACGAACTTTTTGTGTGAGAATAAATGGGACCTATTCAGATACAATGATACAATGTATTGTCACCAACCTTATTTAATATATTTATGCATGATATACCGCGTCAAAGATGCAATGAAAAAGCTTTGTTTGCTGACGATATGTTGATTATGACCCAAGGTAGTGATTTGGAAGAAGCTATACAACAGCTACAAGATGCTATTAACGACGTGCAGAAGTGGCTTACTAAATGGTTCTTAAATGGATAAAGCTGTCAAATACTTAGGCCTGCATCTTGATCAACGATTAAATTGGGGTATTCACCTAAACAACAGATTGAATTTGGGATATGCCCGATTGAAACAACTATTTCCTCTAATAAATAGAAAAAGTCATCTGAAAACGTGATCTTTGGTCACCTATGCTTGCCCGGTATGGAGTAATCCTTCCGCAACAAATATCCGAAAATTACAAATTCTACAAAACAAAATTCTACGGACGGCAGTAGATGCGCCGTGGTTTATTCGCAGTGAATAACTTCACGCTGAACTAAACATAATGACTATTGAAAGTTTTATAAGAGGCGTAACTAAAAAATTTTATTGTAACTTTAACGGTGTAACTTTAATTTGGGTTTCAAAAATTTGCATCAGCGACTTAAAAGGAAAATGCCTCAAGACTTATTGTAAATTAAGCTTAAATTAGATTCCCTCGGAAAGTTACTTTGTTCCTTAGTGAATTCAGCAGTTATGTTAATGTAAATATGAATTCAACCATGATGTAACATGTTATAATGTATGTTGAGCTGGTTTTAATAAATAAAAAAAAAAGGACTAGAAACATTCTGGTTTAGCCGTGCGTCTCTTAAGACGGCTAAACCCGAATGTTCCTAGTTCTAGGTCTAGTGTTAGTTCTAATGCTAGTTAGTTGAACTAACTAATAAAGAACGCAACGGTGTGGATAGATATTCGACTTTATGTGTATTAAAATTATTCATTCAAACAGTTTAAAGTGCAAATGAAAAATTTTTCATATAAAGGACTTTTGGATATATCGTATACTTCCTTCCCCGTATTAATCCATAATATCGAGGTTTTACTGTATTTGCGAAAATTTTTCTCCGGAAGAAAGTGTTTATGCATTCATTATAAATAATTCATAAGCAAGAAGTAGAAAAAAATATCAAGTCTAATAAGCAATTCAAATAGGAAAGGTTTGTCTGTAACTCCCACTGTTTTGAAAGCTGAACCTCAACCGAATTCAACAAAACCTACGTCGGCGGGGAAAGAAAATGCGAGAAAAAAATGTGTAGTGTGTTCTTTGTTTTGTTATAGAGCAAAACACCACGGGGTTCCAACAAACACAAGAACACAAGAGGATAAATCTCTACTTTAAACAAACCATGTAATTAAATAATTATACTATATGATACAACACACAAATTTCATTAATTACAGTTAAATGTTAAATATTAAATGCACAAATTATTTTAAATAAATAAAAATAAAAAAATCATTAATCATAAAATGTTTAGTGCATATTTTTATCAATGCTTAATGCTTGATTATTTTTTCACAAAGCTTTTCAATCAAGTTCTCTTTATTTTAATACAAATTATAAACATCACTTTTGCACAAATCTTTTCGCTTTCTATTGAAAAAAAAAACAGAATTCGCTAAGGTTGCTTATTCTAAATGTTCTCCTGCTGCTTAGTGATTACCTGTATTGTTACAGAAACCCCCAAGCATACCCCCAAGTATATCTTATACACAATCTCCTGCAAGATCATCTCATCACTTTGCAGGAGGACATTTAGAAGCAACTACATATAGACCACAGCAACACGTTCACTTCACTAACAACCATCAACACTCGCTGGTTCAAAGGAGAATTCTTCAACAGAAAGACGGTACACAAAGGGAACAACAAATTGTTCAACAAATCCCACAACAACAAATTATTTCGCAACGAATTGAAAATATCCCCCAACAAGTTTTCCACCAAAACCATTTTTTTCATCAACAACCCCAACCAATTTTATTACAACAGCCGATTTATCAAGTTTCTGATCGATTAGATGAGTATCAAGTGTCTGCCAGAAAACCGGTACCTTACACACCTTTTAATTTCGTTCAACAGAGTCAATTTGGTGCGAATAATGATAATAAATTTCAGTTTCAAAATCACCATTTCGGGTGAATTTTATGTAATAAGAGCTTTTAACCAAACTTTTTCTTTAATTTCTAGTTATATTGGGTGATAACAATTTTAATAATATTTATCAATAACAAAGTAGTGAAAAAATGGGCAGTATTATATTATTACTAAAATTTCTAAAAAAATATATATCTCGGTAATAATGAAACATTCGGACTTTCATCAAGGTTCGCAAAATAATAAACTTGAGATTTAATCAGCACGCTATTTTTCGTTTGAGTTTTTTTTGTTTGATGAATTGAGTCAATTTGAAAACAAAAACGTTAAAAAAAACTTAGTACTCACGAAGGCCAAAGGATAAGAAAAAATAAAATCCGTGGACTTTATGTAAGTTTTTTCGGAGTCCCTTGGTAATTTATCACCGAGAACTTTGTGGTGGTTCGTAGCTTTATTATGCGAGATAAGGTGGCTTTATTTAGGGCAACGGGGTTCGCCTGACGGAGGTTTTAACTTATTGAATTTGCAGGCTCGGCTTGAGCGGAAACCGACCGCGCATTTGCATGTTAATCCGCCGTGAATTTCATAGTGACCGCTAGATCTTAATTTTACGAGATTCGCGATGACAAATTTACGTAAAAATTTTAATCAGTATTATTTTTTCTTGCGACTTTTTTATACATTTATTTTTATTATTACCAGGCCAGCCGATTTATACTAATAACATTTGTATATATTAGTGGATTTAAATAAACAAAAACCGTATTTCCGCATTTCATTACACATCTAACAAAAAACCATTTGAATTAATAGTAGAAATAGCAACTTTTAACTTTAGTGTAAACATTCACATTATGGTAAGTATAAAATATTGTTACATCATGCATGATTATTTTTATTAATAACAATAAATTAAAAAAGAAATAAAATTATTTCAGTCTAAACTCAATTGTGAAGTCCTACAAGATAAATTAGCTTTCGAAGTTCGGTGGGCTGTAGCAGGAGACAGCATCGTATTACAACTCGTAGCAAAATTAGGTGAGAACCAATCTTAAAAAAATCGTACACACACTCTCACTAACAAAAAAAAATTAAATTACGCAAGTTTTCATCACGACTTGTACTAAAAAAATTATACTTCGACTTTCACTTTGAAATAAACTCCCTCAAGAAGGTCATCGTCCCAAAAAGTAATAAAAAAATAAGTAAATTATTACACGAAGTGAACAGATACGTTCTCTGGAACGTGTTAAAAAGTTTCAGGGGAAAAAGGCCATAATTCACGACCGCTGCGGGTCAAGACCTCAAACACTATAAAACACCCTTTAAAGATAGCTTTATAAAAAAGATATCTTTACTTTCTTTATATCTCTTTTACTTTCTATATATATTTTTTACTTTCTTTCTGTAGCTTTACTTCCGATACTACCTAAAATTCCTCTCTTTTACAGACGACGGCGAGTACATGTCTTTTGGAGTTTCTGGAGACGAAAAGCACAGCTCTATGGTCGGAGGAGACGTTGTCGTAGCTTGGATAGATAAGGATACATTGAAAGGATACGCTCAGGACTATTTCTTACAGGATAAATCACAATGTTCAGGACCGACGGGATCTTGTCCGGATGAAAAACTTTCTGTAAGCAAAAACACTTATTTTATATCGAAAATTTTAAAAAGATGATAAATTATTAATATGTTTTAATTTTCAATTTTTCTTGCGACATTTGGCTTTAATATAAAAATGTATGCAATACGTGACAACTTTTTAGGTCAAAAATTCAGGTGAAATGTAAGTAATTGGAAGAATACCGTGATCAGAAACGGATCGGTTTATAGATTTTATGATTACTGTTTTCTTTATCTCGTTGTACTTGAACTTGAACACAGTACTTATTTTATGTCAGTATTTAGTACGTAAGATGCAATAAATAATTTCAATAAAGGTTGATTAAAGCGAAGCGCTATAAAAACAATTAGAAAGTGAAAATTCCATTCGACAATCAATAATATCTGGATTAAAACTCAGAAAACCACTTATAGTGCAAATGCAAAAACCACATGGTGTTTTTAATAGAAGATTAACTACAAAAAGAATACCTATTGATGGAAAAATTATAAAAGAAAAACACTTACAATTAGAATATAGAAGCAACTGCAGAAATTGGATGTAACAATAAGTCCATCCAGGTCAGACTTTCTAAAAAGTCACGCATTTCACACTGCAAAAAAAATTTTGCAAAAACCTTTCCGGATGAACTAACAAAAATCTGGTTATACTCCAGGCCACACGTTTAATGTCGACGAAACGGGATTATTGCGAAAAAAAAGCCTAAAAGCACGCATATAGCAAAATCAGGTTTTTGACGTTCTTGTTTTGTAGTATCGTATCTGGTGATAACATGTTAATGAACAAATCTTTTATGCCACGAGCATTAAAAGGTAAGAATATTAAATAACTTCCACTTTACTTTATGGCGAATATAAAAGAATGGAATTGGTTCAATAATTGCTTTTTCCTAAAGTGCAGAAATACAGGGTGTTTATTAAGCATGCGGCAAAAATTCAAGGCGTTATTCTTTAGGCTATTCTAAGAATTGTTCTACGAATATTTTGTCCTTTAATGATTTTTGTAAATCCGCTTTGTTTCAAAGATATACGGCAAAACTAAACTTTCAGCAGAGCCATTTTTGATATTTTCAAAGCGTTTAGCATTCTATCAATGGGTCTTGAGCAGATTGGTTCAAATAAAGAATTTTCACAATAACCATGTGTGAGCTGAACAAAATCCACATGAGGTAAGTGAAGAACGATTTCAACATCAGTTCTCGTTGAACGTTTGGGTTGGAATTGTGGGTAACTGGCTAGATGGACCAGTATTTTTACCAAGAAGACTTACCGGCGAAGTATATTGCAACTTTTTGGAACAAACGTTACATCAGTTTCTGGAGGATGTACCATTGGCAATAAGAAATTCAATGTAGTTTATGCACGATGGTGCAGCAGCACATTTTAGTAAGGTCGCTCCTGAGTTTTTGACAGTAACATATGGAAATCGCTGCATTGATCGAGGTGGACCTCACTTAAACCCTTTGAATTTTTTCCTTTTTTCTATGGGGCCATCTTAAATCTTTAAATTACACTACTCCAGTGGAAAATGTGGGCGGAATCATATAACTGCTCTCTGTAATTCAATAAGAAACGATCCTGGTATTTTTGAAAGGGTTCGGCAGTCAATGACGAGAAGATTGCATTCTTGCATCTTAGCTGGAGGAGTTTTCAACAGTTATTTTAGATTAGGATGCTTATATTTGTAATTTTTAATAATAAAATGTTGTTGTTATTGAAATCTTTGTTCATGATGTATCTTGGAAGCAAAACGGTTTTTAAAAATTATCAAAGGATAAAATATTCTTAGAATAGTCCAAAGAATAACCCTTTGAATTGTTGCTACATGTTTAATACACATCCTGTATATGGAAGAAAATCAAAATACTTTTGCTACTTGATAATGCACCCAGCCACGCAGCGTTGGATCATCTAAATCGCTGTCAATTACGGTTTTTGCTCGATAAGGATATTATAGCATCATTTAAAATGTACTACATAAAGCAAAATTAAGATATTTGGCTGTTGTGGAAGCATGGAGAAAGTTTACGATTATGGATTGTATTACACATTCTTCTTTTGCCATTAAACAGTCTATTGACCTTAAATCGTTGTTGGAAAAAAATTTGCTAGTATGCATCAAAAGTGTAAATTTCGTAATATAAAAATCACCTGGTTGTCTAAAATTATAACTCTATAAAATACAATTGATGGCGAAGGTTTTAACAACGTACAAACGACTGACATTGATGAATTGATGCGAGAAATCTCCTTAAATGAGGATGATTTCATCAAATTTATGACAGTTTATGATGATAAAGAAGTCTATAATTACGAAGTCGGAGGTGACGTTCAATTATTAATAACTGATTTAATTCGCCAAAGCTTGAAATATGCTATAAGTATGGAAAACATTTTCATCCCGATATGAAACATGCAAAATTTCAACGTAAACTTAAGCATTATATAAGCAATTTGAGAAAACAACTGCTAATAAGAGACGATAGTTTTCATTTAAATCAAATCCAACAGTTGTGCTAGACATACATATCTGAAATATTTACTGATGATAGTTAGAAGTTAGGTGTATCCATGTGCCTCTGCTTCTCCACGTCTCCTCCTTTTGCCCTCTCAGCCATATCTCTCCATCAATACATTCTCCCTAACTCTTCCGTGGTCTTCCTTTCCTTCTTCTTCCTTGTGGTGTCCAGTGCAGTAATTTCTTTGGTTATCAGTCTTGATCCATTCTTATTACATGTCTATACCACCTAAGTTGGGTAGTTCTTATGTCATCTACAATGTCGTGTACTTCCATTATATGTCTTATATCTCCTTTCTAATCCCTTCCAGTCAAGTAATTTCACCAGCTCTTCTTTAGTAATCCATGTTTGTCTTATCCTTTATTATTATCATTATACTTTTAATTATTGAGTTGTATATTCTGTGTTTTGTTTATCCGAGATAGGCAGATCTTGTTGTTCTTCTCCAAAACACATATATTCAGTTAATTTCAAGTTTCTTTTCAATTAAGTTGCATGTCATACTCATATATTGCGACTTGATCGTCACAATAGTATTAAGTGTTGATTCACTACACATTAGTATTTCTATCGTTGGGCATTTTCTCCTCCATCTTAAAAGGGAGACCTTTTGTTGCTGTAAACCCAGATATTAAGGTATTTCCTTTTTTTTATTTGTGCTTTTGAATTATTATGCAACAATTTTATCGTTTTCATTATTTCAGGATTTATGTTAGTTTGTTGTCTTTCCAAAACTTTCCAGAGTTGTATTAGAGGAATACTGTTATACGCTTTTTTTCAACACAAATAGCAAATGCACTTCCTGGTTATATTTTCATTTCTATGATTTGCGTAAATGTAACTAGATGATTAATAGTGGATTTCCCTGCTCTGAAGTTGGTTTATTCTGTTGCCTCCAATGGCAACTTTCATACCTTTGGTACTTTCGATCTATTTATACATTTTTCAAATAGATTTATAAACATCTGATTTAGTTTGTCTGTTACATATTGCTCTCACAGCTCTTGTATATTTAGTTTGCATACACAGTTACTGATTTTTTTCACCTTTGACACAGTTATTATTATTGGTAATCCTTTGGTTATATTTGTGTTCTTCAGAAACTTCTTTCTATTTTCTGCATTTCTTCGAGATATTGATTCAATGTTAGACTTGTTATTGGTGAAACTATATCTTTTATTCCTGTCCTTTTCATGTTCTTGAGTATTCTCCAACTACTTTTTTTCTTCTTCCTAAGTAGGTATTAAATCTAGAGTATGTTCCCTCCCAATTTTCATTCTTTTTTTGTAGTAATCATTTTTTGTACACTTGCTCGTACTTGCTTAATATACAAGTTTATCATTTAGCCCTTTGAAGCTTAATACTATCTTGTATAATATTTATTTTCTATGTCGGATTCAATCTCGTCATCCCACCGATATAGTTTTTGGCGTTTCCTTCCTTTTCCTTGCTACTTTGTGCCTCTATCGGTGTAGCTTTTATGCATGATTTTGTGTATTCATACTTTTCCGCTATGTTATTCAAATTTTTCCCAGTTTAGCATCCAGTCTGATTTTACACAGTGATTTTGTGCTCTTACGTTCTAGACTATTTAGATTGTATCTTGGTTCTGTCACTATTTCTCCTGTATCATTTTCTTATTTCTTTCCCTGTTGGTACATTATTGTTATTAAGAGTATTACCTGTACTTTGAGTAAATGCCGGTTGCTACCATATGAGGCACCTATCTTAAATCTAATATCAAGCACTTTCAAGTTACTTTTTTGTTTTGTAATTACGTAATTAACAATAGTTTTTAGATTCTTACCTATCTTTTCTATTTCTTCATTTAATTGTTTGAAAAATTGATCTTATTTGGCTATTAGGTAGTCCTCAATTACCGTATATACTTCTGGTATGGTTACTTTGTATCCATTTATTCTTGGTTTAGATATAAGATAAGCTTCCTGACCCTTTTCTGTATGACAATAAACACTGTATAAATTGGGGCACCGCTGTATAAATGATATTTTCCCCAATTTTCAGACTTTTGTCTTTTGTCTTCGCCAAGATTGCTATATCCACCTTTAAATGTTTTTGTTCATTTAAATTATTTATTTATTTATTTGCCACATTAATTACTTTTTTTGAGATACCCTAAATATTCCACGTGCCAAGATCCAATGTCCTTTTCTTCTGCCTGGTTCGTCGTCTTAAGTTTTCCATCCTGGTCCGAGGCTCTTGTTTAGGTTTCTTAACATTTTACTTCTTTTCCGAGTATTAAGGAGTTAGACCGATGACTTAATCTCCAATCTGGAAGACCAGTACACTTTTTGTATGGTGGGGTATTTTATTTTCCCACTAACCTTCAGGTATGCTAGGTTGCAAAGCTGACGAGCCTTTGATATTCCTTGAACTTTATCTGTTTCACTTTATATGTGTTAACTTTATATGTTACACGTTCAACCCGAAGCATGGCACGAAGTTAGTAAGTGGCCTTAAAATAACAGTATTTTTATTTCCAATAGTAAAGAATTAAAAGAATTAGCAATTTTCAATATATCACTCAATATATCGCTAATGGTCTACCAAAACTATGTCAATTTCACAACCGGTTGCCCAAACAAAAAAATTGATTTATCGTCAACGATAAACCTTTGCAATTTTCATACATAACCAGTGAATTCTTCAACATAATTATATTTTTTTTTAGCAAATGAACAATATTCGCTTATTAAATGCAGCAACAGTGAACGGTTACTCAATAGTAACATATCAACGTCCTTTAAGAGCTTCTGATCGATTGGATAAACCAATTTTAATAAACTCGACGCAACCTATAATTTGGGCCATTGGACCATTAAATCAACGCAACGAGGTCTCGTTCCATAGTTCTTATACAAAAGGGGATGTTTTTATTGATTTTGGAAGACCTCCAATGTGGAATTGTCCAATGCCAGAATCCGATCCGGTGAATTCAAAAAGAACTACGAATACACAACCCATATTACAACAGCAGCAAATCGAAGAAGTTCGCCCGCAAAGAAATCGTAACGGGGACACTTCTAGAAGACGAGGGCAAAGGCCAACAACCCCTGTACCAGAAGAAGAAGTTACGACGAAGAGGGTCCAAGAAAGACGGCGAGGAGGATCAAGAAGTACAACCCCTAAAATTGTTCAAGCAACTCCCGCACCTGCCAGTAAATTAGATGCTTGGGAAATCCCGCCTATACAATGTAACGAACCTGATGATGGCGTTTTTTATGCTCAAATGGGACCGACTGGGGGTAAAAGGGGTTATCCAGCTATTACAGGTAAAAAAAATATCATAAATTTATTGATTTATTAAATGTATAATTTTTTAGGGCATGTTGGTTGGGGAATTTCTTGGTACATTAACGGATTATTAATCCCGGTTATTAATGTTGTTAGAGGAAAAACGTATAATTTCGTGGTTGAAGGTGGATTAGATTCTAGCATCCCAGCAAAATATCATCCATTTTATATAACTGACGATCCTGTAGGAGGATATGAATATAAAACTGCTGAAGAGAGACAGGTAAAATATATATATATGAATTAATAAAATATAAACTACAAAATGGCTATTTTAAAGCATCAAATTGAAAATGTCAGAGTGGAATTACTCCAGGACTTTACGACTTTAAACGTAAAACCAAGGGGTTACGGTTTCTATAAAGTTAATTCGCGTGTGTTAAGTTTTTACTTTGTTTAATTCAATTTCAAACTATTCTAATTCATTAAAAGAGAACAATTTTATTCGCAGACCTTGATTGCGATAAACAATAACCACTCATGTAACAACGATTTCCTTTATAAAAAATACACAGGAAGTTTTTTATTAGTTTCAAGGCTAAAATATGTGTAAATCTAAAAATAAATTTCTTCTTTTTGTGTCTACAGAATGTAAAAATATTTGCTGGAGTTGATAACATCGACGGAGAAATCACTCCAACAGGAACAGGTAGACTATGTCATTGGACTCATCAAGGTGACAAAGATGCCGATGATTTCGAATCGTTTGGAGCTTATCAACGAACATTGGAATTAAAATGCGACCAAGGTGAACCTGGTGTTATTCAATGGACACCAGACAAAGATACACCAGATACCGTTTATTATCAAGTAAATATTTCAAGATTGATTTTTATTACAACACATTTACATGTATTTTTTTTTACTTTAAGTGTTTTACACATCGCTATTTAGGTTGGAAAATAAACGTATTAGATTCTTGTGACGTCGAAGGTGCCTCAAGCGATTTAAACCCGGTTTACGCTCTACCTCAGGAAAAAATGTTAAAGGAATCTGAAGACCTTGAAAGCAGTCCTTCGTTAGTTGTAGAAATGCGGATTAAACCGAATGCGATTAACCACGACGTGAAAGTAGTTGAGGAACGTTTTGGGGATTTAGCGAATCCTTATGATCAAATTTATTTAACACCAAAAGGAAACAAATCTCAAAATATCACGGAAATTATTCCAATATCAAATGAAACAACTATTGATATAGAAGCTTTTAATTTACAACAACCGAAAGTACCGGAACTTTATCCCATGAACGATATGTCTTTTATAAAACCCCCTCCTTTACCTTCACCAATTTTAAAAAGACGCCCGATAAGGCCGTTGATGAGGAGTTCTATAAAAAATCCAATTAATTTAATGAATCCGGTTATTAATAATCGCGCTATAATAAAAAAATCATATCGACCACCACCAAAACAAGTCAATAAACCCCAAATTTTTCGCCAACAAAACAAAATAAAAGACATTCATGTGGAAATTTCACCACAACAACCATCAACTGACCGCGCTCCAAACGCAGTTAATATCCAAGATTTAAAACCAGCCGTTAACACAGGTTTCCACCCCGAATCGATTGTAATCGAAGGTGGATTTAGACCAATTATTCGAAAAGAACTGGGAGAAAAAGCGACAACTCAACACGGACTCGAATTAGAATACGAAAGCAGTATAGGAGTAATTCCAATTCATCTTAACAAAACGAACCCAAAAAATAGTTTAGAACCAATGTTTATTCCCTCACCTCTCCAAACTTTCAAAAAGAACCAATTAAAAATGTTTAAAAGAAAAGCTCAATTAAAAAAACGTGGCCCAAAATCAAATGATGAAGACGGAAATGACGATTATATTGCTGAAGCAGCCGAAAGAGTAGAATCATTTTATTTACCACCTTCGGATCAAAAACCGGCAAACGTTGAACAACCACCAGAAACGGTAATAGCATTCGATGGAAAACGGATTTCCGGGTCGAGTTTGACGGTAAAACTCGATACGTCGCCGTACGGAGCGGAAGCGAGAGCTTCAAAAGCACAATACAAACCATTCTCCGGCGAACTTCCACCTTTAAATCCAAAATTCTACGATTTAAATGCAGCGCAATTACAACCAAAGGCACATTTAAATCGGGAATTAGACACTCCCGATTTACCAGCGTCCCCTACAAAATTAAGACCGATCCGAGAAATGAAAGAGATGAATCGAAGTAAAAGATCGCCTCATCATACACCGGAACATACCGCAGAACAAGAAAAAATGATGAAAGATAATGAAACGACGACGATGGAAATGAGTAATTCTCAATCGATTTTAAAATTGAGTAGTTATATTATTTTGTTTGTATTAATAATTAAGGTGTTTGTAAACTAAATAAGCCAACATTGTTTATAAAGAGAGTCAGTCAAAAAATTTATAACTTAAAACTGTAAAGTAGTGGTAAAACTTATATTATACTGAGTGAGAAATTACTTTATTATTATTGAATTAAATTTTAATACTCAAAAACAATTTCAAATCTTTCAGAAATTCAATGAACTCTACGAAAATTTCTATACAGCATGTTAAATTAAAACCATTGATTATGTACTATTAAATAATATAAAACATTTAATGAAAATTGAATGAGCATTAAGAATATTAAAGTTAGGTTACTGTAATATTCAGTTATATTTTTGTCCACGGTTTTCGATAATGTAGTTAACAACCTCAGGAGAAGTCTGTTAAAATGATGCGTGCAAGAAAGAAGCAATAAAACTTTTATAAATTAAAATATTCATATTATTTTTCCTCAGCAGAAGATACTTTGAATATTATTATAGTTTCAATATGTTGTTAAATGTATCTATACGAACACTTTTCACGATTTAAAATACCTTTATTTATATTAAATTATATTATTAAAAATAGCAAGAATGAGGAAAACAATGTCATGCATGTTGAGAAAATTAACACATTTTTTTGTGGTCACTGTAGGTTTTCGTATCTTTAATTATTTAGTAGAATGACAAGATTCAAAGAGTCATAAAAAAATCGTTTCGTAATAGGAAAGATCCATTTAGGTATTGCAGATGATACTGGAAATGTACAAAACATTCATGTACAAAAACCTTAACTGTTATCGTTTTACAATGTAAATATTTCGGAGTGAACTTCCAAATTAGCGGATTCAACCATTAATTATTATTCTGTAATTCTGCATCCAAGAAACGTTCGAAGCTCATCATGAGATAATTCTTAACAAATGAGCTTTAATTTGTCTAAAAGCTGTGAATGCAGCTGAGTACAGTGTGTTAATTAATTATCGTACACGACGTCATCATTGCGAGTATGCAACCTATATCACAGTATTGGTATTGGTTGCATACTTGCAATGATGACGTCGGGTACGATAATTAATTACACAGCGTACTTAGTACTGATGTACCTACTGAGTACACACTTCCCTTCCTTAAAAGCCTGCCCACACGCAGCTTCCCACCCTGAAGTATCAGGTAGTATCAGGTAGGTTTCGCAGCATAGCTGGGAACATTTTTACATCTAACAGAGTAAGGTGGGCTATTTCTAATTTCAAGCCCCTAAAATCGCCTGGAGGAGATGGAATTCTGCCTATTTTTCTGCAAAAAGGCCTAGAAGACCTGCTCCCAGTAATAATATCCCTATATGGAGGAAAGTAAAGGTGGTTTTCATACCTAAAGGTGGTAGGCGTTCAAACGCCGACCCCAAAGCATACAGATCAATTAGCCTAACTTCATTTCTCCTCAAAAGGATGGAAAAGGTAATCGATCAATACCTTAGGAATGGAGTGCTTGTTACTAATCCGCTCCACCCTAGCCAACATGCTTACCAAAAAGCAAAATAAACAATTTATTACTGCTCTCCATGCTTTGACTTTTGGGACTGGTGTTTCACAGGATAATAGATGGTAGCCTTACTGGCCTTGATCAAAACCGCATTCCAAGTGGATCTCGTACATAGTATATTCCAAGATAGTGGTTCTAGAATGTCCTTCGCAATCATGTCCATCACAAGATTAAGTTTGGAACACCTGTCAGACCAATATATATAACATATTACTGTATGCAGAGAAGGAAAAGCAATAGGAAAACCTTCTTTTCTTCTTAAGACAAAAATTACCAAGAGAATATAAAAACCACAATATTTGCATAAAACGATGACTAATTTATTATAAAGAAATTTCGGTGCTACAGATCTGTTTCGGTTAACTATGTAACCGTCTTCAGGCACGACGTCGTATTTAGTACTTCATTACAAAGGAATTAACAATCATCGTATATATTACATCATGGTGGCGAAGCATCTTAGTGAAATTTGTGGAGTGAAAACCGCGAAAAAAATATTAAAGTTCTTTCTTAAACATTAGCAAAATGGGGGGAACGTGTTGAGCAGTAACAAATTGTGTGCGTTTTATGCAAAAAACTTTTTATTTTCGTGAAATAAACTTATATGAGAGATGAATCGCTATTAATACAAAATTAATTCTAAAGTGAAAAAACAAAATGTAATGAGCTGCGTACTCCAAGAAAACTTGGTGCAGTCTGCACCAAGTTCTTTGCATAAAACGTACACAATTTGTTACTGCTCAACACGTTCCCCCCATTTTGCTAATGTTTAAGAACGTATGTGAATGTATGTGAATATAGAATGAATACATTTCTGAAGTGATATCCTACATTGCCACATTATTACGATATTTGAATAAAAATGAAATTAAAAAGAAAGCTGATAAGTGTAATGTCAACTTATTTGGATCCAAGATACAAAATGAACTTTTTTGATGCTGAGTTAACTAACGAAGCAACACTAAAAAGAGGATACTGTAATTAATAATTGGCGATATTTCGACAAAGATCAAGAAATGAATTTTATAGCGAATTTTGAAATTTTGAAAAAATTGTCGATCATTTCAAAAATTTATTTCTCAAAAACTAAAAGCGATTTTTCAAAACGGCTTACTGCATTAAAAAGAGGATACTTTAATTAATAATTGGTGATATTTTCACAAGGATCCTTCAAGAAATTAATTTTGTAGCGAATTTTGAAAGTTATCGATGAAATTTGCAACATCGAAAATTTTATCAAAACTTCAAATATTGTTTTCTCAAAAACTAAAAGTTATTTTTCAAAACGAGTTGGTTCACTGGAAAGAGGACACTCTTATTAACACTTTGTGAAATTTTCATACTCATATTCCAAGAAGTGGATTTTATACGAATTTTTAAAACTTAATCGGCGAAAGTTGCAAAATTCGAAAAAATTAGAAGCGAAGAGAAGGAAACTAGACGAAACTGCAACAAGATCGTATTGGGATTGTTAAAATGAGGTTGCTAAAGATAAACCTGATATAAATAAAGTTGTATTCAATGAAAAATGTTACATTGGGGTTGAACTTGATTATTATCTGCAGTGTCCAACACCTAAAAGAGATACTAATTCCTAGAAATGGTGGAGTACTATATGGACTAAGTAATAGGTTTTCAATATCCGGCCAAAGCCGGATAGTTGCTGAATATACGTTCCATCACTACTTTGTAGCCTGCTCCGACGTGAATTGTCGAGTGGCTGCATCTTATATTGATCCATGTTTAAAATTACCATTTACACTTGCTTCTGGCAAATAATGATACACACTATGATGAGTTTCCTGCTTTAGTTTAGTTCTTTTTTTTTTGTTGAACAACTTCGAAAGCGGTCTGATCTTTATCAGGCAGAGTTGTAAATATTTCGACTAATTAAAACGAGGTTGCTTGCGGCCAAGGCTCTGTGATTTAAGTTATATCAACCTAAAACTAGTCATCATATTGTAGCGCCTCGACCGCAAGAGACCTTGACTTTATCAAATAAAATTGTAGATCTTTAGAGTGATTAAGAAATCTCTTATGGACAAGTCTTAGTGTTTGAGATTATATCAATCTGAAACAGATCATCATAGTGTAGGAAATTCGAGCAAAAAGACGAGATTGGTACCTAAACTATATCTTACTTAGAATAGAATATCTTCACTTAGAATAGTGAACCGTTAAGTTGAGCAGAATGCCAACGGTTAGAATAATAATATATGTTTCGGTACAAAATAATTGGAAACTCAAACAGATTTATATTGAGCCACCCGAAGTTATGGAAAATTTAGATAGAGCAAAATATGGAGAAATGAATAAACCAGTAGGACGAATTTCATGTAAAAAATCCAAATGAAATGACAACATTTCTTGGAATCGAAAAAGAAATTTGGATCAAGGTTTAAAGATTAGTCAAACAAATAGATACTGATGTGCAATAACATTCAATAAGACTTTTTAAGGCAGGGCTGGTTCGCTTACTTGGTTAAATGTTCTTTCTTCATTAGCTAAGCTTTTCTTGGTTAATCGGCCTTTTCTTCAAGTTGTACACTTGTTTTAACACTTTTCGCTCGGTTTTTAAACATACAGTTCATCAATTCTCTTCACGAAACACAAGATATTTTAACATTCACTCGTAAAGTCGGTAAAGACCGAAATCACAAATCATACTGTCTCGGAAAATTGAGAAAAACCTAAAAAAAGGAACTGGTTCGCCCCCACCCTCAATTAATGGGACGAACCGAAATCAAATAACGAAAATAAACAATGTGATGCGTGAACAGTTTTTGAAAAAAATATACTTATTAAAATTAATGTACAATTGTTTTTAACTTGCTAGATATCACTGCTAACAATTGTATATCTCACTATTTCAAAATTCGTTAGTGCCGAGTTAAAAACATATTTAAAAAGAACATATTTTCAAAAAAGGGAAATCGCGCCTAAAACTTTTAACATAAAAGGTGAAGGTTTATAATTAATAAGTTGGATTACACACAAGATTTGTTAAATAAAGACAAGAAATATTGTAAAATAAACACAAATAATAGGAAGAAAAATAAAATTATTATGGTTTTTAATAAACGTAAATCGCAATAACGTGGTTTCCTGAAGATAAACCGAAACCGGTCGAAACCAAAAAATAAAATTATTTCATCGTTAAGTACGACTATTATTTATATTAATATACCTTAACATATACGACCATAACAAAGAATCTAAACACAACCATATTTTGAGTCGTTTTATTATAATTTGCTCCAAAAATTTGACTTCTCTGAAATTTCTTTTTGATATTTAATAGCTATTGACTAATAGATGGCGCACGAGTTGTTTCTTAATTTATTAAACTCGAAATAAAAAGGAAATTTAATTAAAAGGCAATTTTGTATTACTATTTCTAATAAACTTAATAACCAAAAAAAGTCTTGTATAACAACAAAATTCATTAAAAAGCTATTTGCACGAAAAGCTTTAAATATAATTTCCTATCTGGATTTTTCGTTCGCAAACTAAACTTTGTTGACCAACATAAACTAAATTTAATAGGTGTAGTTCTTTTATGAAAGTTTTATAAACTATTATCATTAATTTTTTTTTAATGCGATTATTATTTAAATTATGTACACACCCAATTTTTTTTATTCATACATTTTTTTTTACATGATAAACATTGTCGTATCAATAACCACTTAAAAATACAAAGTGTAAACAAAGATATCTAGTCCAACAAAAATAAAACGACAAAACTGAACCGGTTCTTTTTCTAATAATAACCACATAAAAAAACTTACCTAGGTTTCGTAAAAAATTAAATTAGCAATCTAAAAAAACCATAAAACCGGACTTCACACACACATACACAATCAAATAACACGTGAACACAGGGAAATAAACTTTTTTATACTTTTGATTGGCAACACTGCACCTGCCATAAAGTGACAGTTAATTAAAAATGACATGTATTTTCGAATCTCTTTCAATATCCCTGTTCTTTATCCACGGAATTTACCAGCTTAAACAGTCAATCTAATTTTTGTTCTCCATATTAAGTTGTTAGTATATAATGGTGATAAGTTTTGTGAAAAATGATGCGAACTACCGCGGACATAACCTATAAACAAACGAATTACAAAATATTAAGAGATAGAGAATTGGGATTAAAAAAATGTATTGGAACCGAGGACGATTTATCAAGGAAATTATATTCTAATATAGATTTTTACGACAACGGGGTTATTTTGGAATATAATTACAACCAAGGAGGAATTTTTAATTTGGAATTTAGTCCCGATGGGCAATTATTAGTTGCCGCTTGCGAAGGAAGAACAGTGTTACTTTTCGACGCTTTCAATTCAACATTTATCAAACAAATACCTAAAGCTCATTTAAGATGTGTTAATTGTGTGCGGTAAGTCGAAAATTAAAAAAAAACAACTTTAAAGTAATCTAATATCTTGTATTAGATTTTTAGATAAAAATACTTTTGCAACATGTTCAGACGATGGTACAATTAAAACATGGGACTTGAGATTTCTAAAAACATCAACAAGAACCCTTCAGGGTCATTCAAATTGGGTGAAGAACATTGAATATTCTGAAAGAGAGCAAGTTTTAGTTACCAGTGGTTTTGATGGATCCATTTATTCATGGAATTTAAAAAATAACCATGACATTTCAATCAGTTATAATAAAGTGTTTAAAATGAGTGGTTTAATGAGAATGAAAATAACACCGGATGATACAAAAATGATCATCACAACAACGACTGGTTATATGATAATTGTCCATGATTTAAATTTAAGTACTATGTATAACGATTTAAAAGACTTCCATGTAATGTCTCAAAATTTGTTTTTATTCTATATTTAGCTAAAATATTAACTGTTTTAGCCTCATTTATATAGGTTAATGCAGATGGGGGATGAAGCCCTCCCAGAAGCAACTAGTTTTAACCCTTTATTTACATCGAGTAGAAACAGGGTTGAATTTGTAGTTGATTTTCCTAATAAAGCTGAGTTAATAAGTTCAGTACAAATTCATCCAATGGGTTGGAGTGCTTTGACTAGAAATATTAGCGATGATAATAATACAGAGGTAAGAATGCGTTGAGATAAATAAAACTAACCATGTTAAGAAAAATTAAAATAGAATGTAATCATTAACACACCCATTTTAATGCTTCACATTTTTTCGTTCTTTGAATTTCTTTCTAATATCTTTTAACCTTCCAATACACGCGCTTATACAGTTATACGCGATAGACTGTAAACCAGAATTGACAATAGAAACGATCGCCGGGCAAAAGATGGCGTTAGTTAGAATTTATTAAATTTGAAATTTAATAAATTCAATAATATGGGTTGATTTAACTTAACCCATTTACATTATGAGCTTAGATATGCGTTGATTTACTACTTTTATTATTATTAATGTATTTTATCAAACTAGAACTAATACTAGCACTATAACCTTCTTTAGAAGCAAGTTCCAAGTGTTTAATATACAGGTGTACAAAAAGTATGGAATAATAGTTCTACAGCCTAAACTTCAACTTATATTAAAAAAAGTTTTAAATAAAAGTTACTTGAAACTATTTTTCGCATATCTTTGCGTAGAAATAAAATAAAAAAGATGACGACATGTGTTTTTTAAATGAAACAACCTGTATATTTTAAGGTTTTTGGATTCCTTTTGACAAGGTGTTGCAAAATGCCATAAAGCTTTAATGCTTTAAACTGCATAGTTTTCGAGATATTGAAACTTTTCTTTAAAAAGATTTGACGTAGCGACAACCAAATTATGGACTCATTATGGAATAGACAACCTAAGCCTTGACGTCACAGGGATGGGCGGGGCTTATACCGACTCCAAACATTTTCGTTGCCAATAGACAACCTAAGCCCTACAACCTAAGAGATGACACCCATCTCTATAATGTCAAGGCTTAGGTTGTCTATTAGTGTTAAAACATTTTAAATAATATTTTTATGGCGATTTATCTTAGCAACTGTGGTAAGCAACGAAACTGTTTGGAGTCGGTATAAGCTCCGCCCCCCTCTGTGACGTCAGACTTAGGCAGTCTATTGAAAAATTGCATATGGGGATTTTTCGTTAGCTACGAAGATGTTTGGAGTCGGTATAAGCTCCGCCCATCCCTGTGACGTCAAGGCTTAGGTTGTCTATTCCATAATGACGCCATAATTTGGTCATATCTTTTTAAATAAAAGTTTCAATATCTTGAAAACTATGCAGTTTAAAGCATTAAACCTAATGGCATTTTGCAACGCCTTGTCAAAAGGAATCCAAAAACCTTAAAATATACAGGGTGTTCCATTTAAAAAACACACTCACCATGTCGTAACTCAGACCGCCGTCATCATTTTTATTTTATTTCTACGTCAAGATATGCGGAAAATAGTTTGAAGTAACTTTTATTTAAAACGTTTTTTAATATAAGTTGAAGTTTAGGCTGTGTAGAACCATGATTCCATACTTTTCCTGTATATAACAACTGGAGTTGAATAACGACTAAAATTAGATTATTGGCTGTTTTGTATGAACATTAATATTGGACTCGTAAATTTTACAATTTAAACGAAATACCACTTTTCACAAAAAAATATTTATTATAAGAAAAAGCAAAAATTACAATTAATTTCTTTGGTGCTTTAGCATAACTGCATAACTACACTCACTTTCACATGAAATACACCACCCATTAAGAATTAGACTACAATTTTGAAACTTCGGTAAAATAATGCTTTATTATATCAACTAAGAAACGATGAATGTTTAGTTGAAAAAACAAAAACAAAAATCAACATTTTTCAAGAAAAAGCTAGTAGTGGGTTGCATCCCCACACGCAGCTATTATTATAAGTGATTATTAAGTGGCCGATATCCTCCTGGGGTATCTCGTTCCATGCAACCTCTAGATGGCGTCGAAGTTCATTCAGATTCTCAGGAGACTTGGGTACTTGTCTTAGTCGTCATATCCCAGACATGTTCAATCGGCGACAAGTCCAGTGATCGTGCAGGCCAGGGCAAAATCTGTAATCCAACTTGCTCCAGGAACCTTCTTGTAACCATAGCAGTATGGGGTCTTGCATTATCCTGTTGGAATGTGGCATTCTGCAACGTTTGCATGAAAAATACTAACACCATGTCCAAAACGTTGTCGATGTAACGACGTGCGTTTAACGTGCCTGGAATGAACGGAATATAGCCCTCCAAACCATAACCTCAGATGTTAAGGCTGTGTGTCGTCTTTGAACGAACTCCAAATTCCGTCTTTCCCCTCGATGTCGCCGCACCCTTCTACGACCATCATTCACCCATAAACAACACCCTGATTCATCACTGAAGACGATGTCATTCCATTGATGAACCCACCCTTGCCGTTCTTGACACCATTCAAGACTGGCTGCTTTATGGGGAGGTGTTAATGGAAGCCGAAGGTAACGACGGTATGCATGAAGCCCAAAGGAAAAAGTTCTTCTGTAAACAGTTGCCATCGACAAGTGTCGGTTCAAAACTCTCGTCCAATCCACAGCAATCGACCTTGTTGTTTGAAATCGATCCCTGGTAGCCATTCGCCTAAGGAGTCGGTATTCGCGTGCGTTCTGAAGGACGGCGCCTCTGAATACCGGTCTATGAAAGTCATTGATATGGGCAAAATTTCGACGACGTCGCACTGGGGGTATTACAAGGGGTCTACTTGACAATCAAATAAACTGACATTTTGTGGGCAGAAATTCATTAATTGCTAGGAAGAAAATATTGAAAGTTGGAGATAACAATGATACAGGAAATATAACAGTTGAGTTTTTTCCGCTGAAACTTTCATCGTTTATTAGTTGATAATAAAGCATTATTTTATCGAAGTTTCAAAATTGTTGTTTGAATTTTAGTGGATTTCATATGAAAGTGATATAATGAGATTGTATTAAGAGCATTTTTATTGTGTATGTATTACACATTGTACAAATATAGCCTCTCTGCTCATTAGAAATAGCATGTTTGCAGTATGTAGTGATCATACGTCTTTTCCTACTTAAGCAGTAGAAACAAAATTTCGTTTCTTGTTTTCAGATTCAGATTCTTCGTCGTTGCCAGAAATCTTTAGGATACTATTTATACCTATTTCATGGTTTTTTCTTAGATTTTAAACAATGTGTTTCATCTTCAGATTAACTAAGTTCTGATTCCATGTTATCCACTCCCAGTCACCGTCATTGTCTTCAAAAGGTTCGAGATCACCCTCTTCGCTATTCATTATTCGTTGTACTTCTTCATCTATTTCCTTTTGCATCAAAGGTTTTTTGAAAGACATTTTTCTGTGACATTTATTGGAAAGCGTTATCGCAAAACTATGAACATTTTTATGTTAGTTATGGACACTACGTAAATACTGGACTTTCGTATAATTCACGAATTCTAAAGTCTACAATAATCGGCAACGCAGTCGAATTTGTAAACAACGCTCCCATCACTAGTTAACTAAACACTGTAGAGGAAAGTAATGAAACACTGAAAGACTTAAGTGATGTGAGAGTAATCAAAATTTTACAAAGTTGAACGAGCGTCGTAAAATTTCCGAATGTCCAGTAATCTAGGGTCAACACTATCACTAGATCTAGAACTAGAGACATTCTAAATTATCTAGTTCTAGGTCTAGTGTTAGTTCTAGTTCCAGTTCAATAAAAATATACAACAACGTAGCCCTCAACAATAACTAACACTAGCACTCTTCTAGAATTAACACTAGACCTAGAGCTAGAAACATTCGGGGTTAGCCGTGCGTCTTCAATATGGCTAAACTTGAATCTTTCTAGGTCTAGTTTTAGTTCAATAAAAATATACCGGGTGTCTGTATCTCGACAATGGTAAGGCCTAGGGGTTGGCAAAAAGTTCATATCAGCACAGTGGGTGTGAGCTGAAAATTATTTTGAAGTCGTATTTCCACCGCTAAGGGTCGCAACTGCCATAAAGAAACATTAAATTCCTGCTATCTCGGAAATTTAGGTGATGAGCTATAATTTTGACAATATCATTTGGTAGTTTGGATAATACCTAATCATTTTTCTTTGTGACATTTCTCATATCTATCACAATAAGGGGTAGGCCAATGCGTTTTCAAATATTTACATTTTCATATCTCCTGGAGCATTCAACCGATTTGAATATATTTGCTCTTGTTTGAAAGAGCATTTTATGTTCTTTCAAAAGATATTTTTCGTAAGGCCGTTTGGTTTAAATTAAATAAGCTAGAGGACGATATCTGCAGCAATTAAATATTTTACTAATTATTGAAAAAAAGTGAAATGGAACGGTACTATTTACTTGACAGATCCTTAGTCCTCATAAAATTTACAAAATTTTAGTCAAAACCGTATTTTGATGTCTCCATCCGTTCTCGAATTATAGAAAAAAATGTTAAAAATTTGTGCACCAATCAAGTTACTTTAGCAATCAAATTACAGAGCACAGAAATGTTACTACATAGAGCCTTTCTTCACACTTTATTCAGATTCAGAATGATGACAATAAAACAAAATAACCCAAAACACTTAGAATAACCCAAATTTTAGCCAGAATAGCTGAAATGTTCAAAATGTTTTCCAACATTCTCGATGCACTTATTTAATCATCAATTAGTGGAGAGTGAAGAGTTTCTTTTACAAAATATTATAAACTAGTTTATTTATGTTAAAACTAATCTATATATAAAATTTTAGTAGCTATCCTATGACTATGACAAAATTATTACAACGTGATCGTTTTGAGGATGTTTATGGAGTCTGATTCTTCTTTTTTATTGGTCTACCGTACCTATGCTTCATATGATTGTGCTTTATGTTTATGTAACCCTGTTACGTCGTTTTCGAATCATCGTGCCCGTCGGTCAATATATTCTGTAACTAACTCTTTTGCCAAAATATCAAGAAATATTTTTCACAGATTTTTTTAACTCCCATTCAGGATTTTTGATTATGCAAATAACAAATGCATTATAAGCTACAATATCTCTTAGTAACTTATTTAGTGGATTTATACCACTTTTTGCCGAACTGTAGCACTTTATAATTTTAGGTTTGAAATGATGTATATTGAAAGTAAAACAACACATTTTTCGTATTTTAGGCACATTGAGACTAAAGTCATCTTATTTGTGAACAGAAATTGCGATGAATATTGTTCTCTATGATAAGTGCCAGCAACAGATTTTGGAAGATCTTTTCTACTTTTACTTACTCCCAATACACTGTGGGAGTTCAACAGATTTCGGAGCAACATATTGCCATGTACGATTACAAATCATTTCACTTCGGTTATCATGATCTTCATCTGTCTCCAATGCAGTAAATATATCCGTTTTACTATCTTGCATTATCGGTTCCACATCGCTCATTGTGCTACATGATTCTTCCTCTGAAAACTCATCGTCTTCTTCATCCCTGAGAAAATCACTAAAATTTGTAGTGTTTTCCATGTTTTTACGCTAAATAAAATGCATTACAGTTCTATCATATATCGCATAATTCATTCACTTTTTGACTCAAATATACAAATATAACTCGAATTAGTACAACGTCATGTTACTACGTGTACTCAAATAAAAAGTCACGAAAAAAAAATTATTACATTTCATAAGGAATTAAATTGGCATGAACTGACGTGCTCATTATACTTTTACGTGGTACCGTTCAAGCGGCACAAGTAAAATTTTAGGTAAAGTTGCGCTGAACAGTTCAAGAATTAATCTAGTTTGGGTAGAAAAAACTGCCCCTTGAATTTTAGACCTGAATACGTTTTTAATGGTTTTTCTTGTAAAACGAGGTCTTTTAATCAACCCCATAGACAAAAATCTAAACAAGTTAGATCCGAACACGCTGTCGATGGAAATAAACGTCCTGTTTCAATAACTCAATTCGTATATTGCGCCGGACAACCATCCAGGTGTAACCACATGTCTATCTTGTTTCCAATGAAACGTTTTGTAATAGACCTTTTCCAAAAACCGTTAAGGATTTCGTCAAAAAAGAATTGACATGTTATGTAAATTTACATAACCTGCATTATTGAAAGATGCTTCATGCATCCATAGTATTTGTGATAAAAAATTTGGATTTGCCTGAATCATATTTAACAGCCAATAACAATAGTTTAATCTGTAATCATAACTAGTATCTGTTCAGGCCTGATGTAAAACTATGTGATGGGGATGCATATTATTCTCTAGAGGAGTCTTGTGGACAATTGTTTTTGGGATTCCCAGGTCATCGAATTTCTTTCTGGTGGACATTATGGGATTACATTGCAGTGTATTCCACGAATTCTTAGCGGTGTCTAAATGGGCTGCACGTGTCCATAATTGTTAAGCCAATCTTGAAAACACGTATCGATAAAAATGTCTTTTTTTGTGGAAATGTCATTGCAACATTTTCAAAATACTGAACATAAATTCGTAACATATCATACGCTTCTGCGTTAATTTATGACATATTTACAGTTACCATAGCTGGTAATTGGATCCTAATGAAGACACTCCAACATTCGAGAACAAGACCATAAATGGAGACAACAAAAATATGTAATCGCTGCAGATAACGAACAAGACCATAAATATTCAAATTGGTTGAATCGTACAGGAGATATGAAAATGTAAATATTTGAAAACGTATTGGCCTCCGTATTATGACAGATATGAGAAATGTCCAAGGTATCAAATAATGTTGTCAAAGTTATAGCTCATCATCTAACTTCCCGAGATAGCGGGAATTTTATGTTTCTTTATGGCAGTTGCGACCCTCAGCGGTGGAATTACGAACTTCAAAATAATTTCCAGCTATTTCTCTTGCTCACTTTATCAGCAAGGATTTTGCGTCTGGATGTGATAAGGATGTGCGTCTGACCCGAAGTAACCCGAATATTCTAGTTCCATTAAAAATGTATACCACTAGTACTAACACTAGATCTAGGAAGTTTCTAGGAATAGGGTTTTATTTACTTATTTTTTGTATACAACATTTCCGAAATATTAATATTTATTGAAATTGTTATTACTCTCAACAATATCGAATATTTGTAGTCATCTAAATGTTGTCATTTGAAAGAGCTAGCCAATAAAAGATAGCACTAATGCGAAATTAGATATTTAAATAGTGCAAACTAACAACAATAATAATAATAGTACGTGTACTAGTATTGAAAGGTTAAAAGAATTTTCTGATTTTTATACAGCAACACCTTGAAATGAACCATCACGTTATAAACAAATAAACACCATATTTATATTTATTTAATCTAATCTCACACTGAAACTAATTAATAAACAGAAAAATAATGTTTAATCTTTAAAATGTTAATAAATGATAATTAAAACTGTAACTTTTACTGGAAGAAAATTTTAAAGGTCACGAGAGAGAATAAAATAATTTTAGTTGAATTTAAAAAGTGAATGGAATGCTAATAAATAAAAATGATTTTAGTGGACGTGTGTTCATGATATTCAAATGAAGGAACCTAAATATTACGATGATATTTACACGTATATTCAATCGCCGGAATTAGAAGAAACTAACGAATCGGTGCCGGATAATTTAATAGATATTTGGCAAGGTTTAAGAACGTTAGATCAAACGGAAAGAAGCGTAGTAAATCATCGTCCCCGTGTAAATTTTATGAATAGTGGTCTTCTTCATCGTCTTCGTAATCCATGTCGTGAACCCAACCCCGAAGATAAAAATAGAATGGTGAAAAACCTTCCAAGATTAACACATTTTATTCAAGAGCAGGTTATGAGACGGGGTTATATTAAAGAATTATGTTTTTCAAGCGATGGTAGAATCATTGCTTCGCCATACGGAAAAGGAGTGAGATTGTTAGCTTTTAACGAACGTTGTCAAGAAATTTGCGATTGTTTACCAGATGAACCCCAACAATTGGTTCCTATTGTGAATATGCAAGGGTATCATTTGGAAGTTGTTGTTAGTTGTAAATTCAATCCGAGACATTATCAAATGGTTACCGGATGCCTTGACGGCGGAATAAATTGGTATAGACCCGTTTTGTAGTCGAATAAAAAAATTCTTTTTTTTTTTATTAACGTGTATTTAAAAGATCAAGTTATATGTTTCTATTAATTTAATGTTTGTACTTATAGAGATGAAATTAATCAATTGTATAATTGTTTAATAAAATATTATTATGTAACATTTTCTTTACTGCCAATATGGATGTAATAATGTGTTACTTTACATTATAATCTTAATAAAACAATTTCAATTATTATTAAAAGGGCACGATTTTTCTTTTTGTACGACTGTAATAATTTTGTGATATAATTTACTAGTCTATTTATGTTTTAGAACGACGATACTCAAAAGTTCGCTCACTTGGACCACTACAAGGTACTTGGTGAACTTATGCAAAGAAGAATTGAAGGTTCAAAATGTTACAGTACACGTCTGGTGGGTCTTGTAACAGTACGCGTTTAGATAGTCCAGACTCTAAGTCGTACTGTTACAAGTCAGCGCTACGCAGCAATGATAACTGTACCCTAGCTAGAACAGTTTTTTGATCAACAAGGTTTTTGTGACACAGATTCTAAATGCTAATCATTATTTTACTACTTAACCTCATTACAAGCTAATCGCTAATCAGTTTTTCTACGTATCTGGTGAAGTAACTTGCAACGAAATTTGACTGAACTTTACCAGCAGTGTTTCGTGATTATTTTGGCTTCTCTGTGGCTCATCAAGATAAGGATTGCACATTTAATATATGCTGTACGACATGCATAAAGAACCGTACAGATTGGGCAAAAGAAACGCGATATATGATTTTCAGAAAACCCATGATTTGGACAGAGCCTATAAACCACGTATCTGATTGCTACTTTTACCTGACTCAAAACATACTGTGAAATACGCAAATGTACGTTCTGCAATACGACCACTCCCTCATAGTGCTGATTTATGTATACCTGCAGTGCCAAATCAGATAAATGATGCTACCATTTTCCTTCATGTAGTGCAGTTGCAGAAGGAAATTTTTGATCCAACCTATCTACTTGCCTGGGAAGTATATAGGTTACATATAGTAAGATACCATATTTACTAACTCAAGCTGATCTTAACGATCTGGTTTTAGACATAAAATTGTCAAAAAAGCAGTCTGAACTATTAGGATCTATATAGAAAGAATGGAATTTGCTTAATCCAGGAACTAAGGTGTGTCGTTTTCGTAGTCGTAACGAAGATGCAAAAAAATACTGTTCACATGTCACATTTCGGTTATGAACTTGATAGATATTAAATTTGAACCATAAGATTTGCGTTTATTTATAGATTCGTCAAAAATCAGTTTAAAAGCTATACAGTTGCATAATGGAAATAGATTTCCGTCTGTTCCGATAGCACATGCTTCTAGTATAAAAAAACACTTACAAAAACATGAAATTGGTGCTAGATTTCATTTACTACTGCAAAAAAGACTGGTCAAAGCGTGATTGAGCACACTACAGTACTTTTATCACCTTTACATATAAAACTAGGTTTTATAAAAAATATTGTTAAAGCCATGTATTACAATCGGTCAGGTTTTATGTACTTGAAAGAAAAGTTTCCCAAAGTTATTGGCGCACAAATAAAGAAAGGAATTTTCGTCGGAGAATCAGTCATCAGAGAATTGTTCAAAAGCAACATATTCGAAGAAAAGTTGAGTTTGTTAGAGAAATTACTTGGAAAAGATTTAAAAACGTTGAGCAAAATTTTTTGGCAAAAAAAACACAAAGCAAGTAACTGTAAAGATCTGATAGAAGAACTACTTTCGACGTATTAAGCATTGGGTTGCAATATATCACTCAAAATACCCCTATTTCGACTTCTTTTGCAAATTTTTATTGGACGCTTACAAGANCTAGGAGCCGCATGGAAAACTATTTCCAGCATGGAAAAACGATTCCAGGGCAAATGGAGAGCTCCTATGTTGGCAGATTTTTGTTGGACGCTTGCAAGACACCAATACTCCAGAAAATTTTAAGAAACATATTTTTAAATTTACTTGTAAATAAAGTCTCTGTCAAGTTCCTGCCAGAAACAACTATAGATGCCAGATTTGTTTCGTCGTAGATCGCCAGCCCCCATGTCTTTTAATACTAACAAAATCAGCTCCCGAATCCGCTAGTGTAGTAGTTGACAATCGGTGAAAACAATGACCAGTAGCTTTCTGGTTCTGACAAATTTAAATATGATGCAATTTGTGATGATAAACAATTATGATGCCCTTGTAATAATTCTCGTTTTGTTAATCGCCATAACTTGACTCACACATTTTGCATTAACATATTTAATAAAAATCTACGATTACGCTACAAGTCGTAGATTTAGGACGCAATGCATAATACTTTTCATATAATATAATGTAGGACGAATTTGAAATGATGAATCATCTATTGTTAAATTCAATAGCTCAGTTCTTCTACAACCTATGTATAAATATTAAAATAACTGGCAAGAACATAAGTCCTATTTAACAAATAAAATAATAAATTAATTAATATACCTCACCTTTACTATTGTCATAGTTGATTGACATAATATTAAGTTGTAGATGATGATAGTAAAAGATGGCTTTTGGAGAGATAGGACTATACATATCAAAGGTTGCCATTATGCGTTGTAGCTAGCGCCATGTCTACACAGCGAACCATCATTGGCCGACCATTATCAGTTATTACTAGTGCCTTTTGCTTGCTGCCTTACTAACATTTTATTAAATCGGTAGTTGTTTATTTATTCGTTATGAAAGGACATAAGAAAGAAAGACATAAGTAATAATACTTAATTTTGATTTTGTAGGTGAACGATTGCTGATAAGATATGCTACTTTTCGGAATCATTGTAAAAAAGGAACTCTATGAGACTTGGGGATGAAGTTGGTTCTTCTCCTCAGAAAGTTGTTTAAAAAAAAGGCATACAATTTCTTTGAAAACGTTTGTCAAAATATCAAAACCATTTTCAACCACCAGGTAGACAGTTCTTGGTTGAATGTTCTTTCAGGTAAACCCAAGGCAAGGTGTGTCCAGGAAAGAGCTTCATTTCCGTTGTGGAAACGAGGAGAGAGCTAACAGATATTGGATGGCCGATGAGGAGAGGTGGTGTAGGCTATGCAGGGAGGAATGGGAAACGTTGGAACATATATATACAGTATAAATGCCTCGTTACGCAAAAATACATAAGGGAGAACGATTTCGCTATCTGGGAACGAGCAGATTTATACAGTAAGATATTATAAAATAATAATTTCTTATACATGAGAATAAAGTAGAAGAGAGTCGCATATAGAGCATCAATTAAGAAACTAATCATACCAGTACGAAAACAAGTCCTCGGAATTACAAGATGATATTAATAAAATGAACACTTCATTCATTCATTACACTCTATAAGATGCTCAGTATAAAGACAAAGATGTGTGTGAGGACGAATGCACTGTATACGGTATACCTCTTGGTATTAAATTAAAACAATCTTCACCATATCAGAGGAATGAATGAAATTGACGTCTTGATTATGCACATCAGCATACCGTCTCCTCACAGCAGTATTGTACGCATAGCAATCCTGCTTCACAATATTGTATGTCTAGTTTTGGTGAACCACATGATAAAAAGTATAGTGTAGTCGTTAACAGATTTCAAAAATAAATTGGAGTGACCCATTCACGTACATCTAGAATGGCCCATGGTAATTATGATATATATTCTTGGAAATTGTGTAGCTTTACACTGATATGGGATCGATATAGCGTCTCAGCCACAAGCCACCTCGGCTTAAGAGGGTACCACCTTGAAGAACCAAAAATAAAGATAACTTTAAAATTGTTTTTGCAAGGAGTACAAAAGTTTTCTGAAAACGAGTTGTGGGGTTTTAATAAGCAGCTATTCTAAAAATGTGTTTTATTTATTAACAGTTATTAAAATTGCACCTGCTAGATGTCTGCAATGTTAGGCTTGCAAATCGTGCAGGGTCAATTGGTGTATAAGATTGCTCCTAAACCGGAAATCGAATAATCAAATTTCGAGTAAGACTACTTTTTTAAACTCAAATACTAGGGAACTACGTAGGATTTTTAAAGAATATTCATTTTTAACAGAATGGTGGCTATTTTACAACATATTTATTAATAAAAGACATACATAAAAATGGTTGTAAAACAGACAACTTTAGATACATCGAAAAACGGCTACGTACTTTCTTAGAGTAAGATGATACAACCTTAAAAAAAAATTTGAAAATCCGTTGTAAAATGTGGGAGTTATCATGAGCACAAATTGTATTTTTCAGAAAAAGACGTAGAAAGTTGACCAATATGAAAAATTATATATTTTCTTTCGAAATCTCTAAGCAGCGATTCTGCAGCGTAATTTGTCCTCCCTGAAGGTTATTTTCTTCTTCTGCATCTAATCTGTCTGACAATAAGCTTCTACGACCTTCTTTAACCTCATCGGTCATGGAGGACATGACCCCACTTCATGGCAAAACTCAAAGCACGATCTTCCAAATGTTAATTCTAGTACTTGCATTATTTCAATAATGCTTGTAAGACGAATGGAATATCGGACGCAATGCCAACCACTTTCTTGCCACCATGAATCATTTTTGGTGCCATAGACTTAGTAACTTTCATTACTGTTTATGCATTTTAACTTTTTTAACAATAAGATCAAAATACCTAAATATAATAATATATAATCGAGCAAAAATGAAACAGAAAGAGTTTTACAAGTAGCTTGGAAATTTCGATTAGTAGGTGCGTTACAAAAATGAAGTTTTCAGACAGAAAAACGTTCAGCAAACTTTTTCTGTCAATGATTCTCATTCTAGACAATCTAAAATTTACTTTAAACGAAAAAAAAAACTTTTTTTTATTGTCAAAGGTGCCACCTTAATTAGAAGATAAATCCTTAAAAATCGTGTAGATTAGTGTTGATATGGTATGGATGTAACGCCTCGTTCGCAAGCGACCTTGGGTAAATTACAATAAAAATTCTTAGAAATCATGTAGATAAGTGTGGATATGGTATGGATTCTTCAAAATTGTAGTAGTTTTACATTGATATAGGATCGATGTAGCGTCCCGTCCGCAAGCGACCTCGGCTTAATTAAGAAGTCAATCCTTAGAAATCGCGTAGTTTTGTATCAATATGTTATGGATGTAGCACCACGGCCACAAGCGATCTCGCTTAAATTACGACAAAAATCCTTAGAAATCGTGTAGATTAGTGTCGATATTCGGCTATAATTAGTCGCAAGAGGATTCGGCTTAATAAATATGTATATTCTTCAAAATTGTGTAGCTTTGCATCGATATAGGATCGATGTAGCGCCTCGGCCGCAAGCGACCTCGGCTCAATTATGTAATAAATCCTTAGAAATCGTTCACATGTTATTATGTAGCACCTTCTATACAATACACATCCAAACAGGATTATTTCAAACGAATTATGAATATAAAGAACTAACGCAAATATGGTCTGTGGAATGTATCTTCTGCTGAACTAGAAACAACCCAATGAAGTACCATAAGGAACTAATTATGGGATTCGATGAACTCAACCACTAATTGATTATGCCAATGAGGTGAAAAGTAAAATGTTTATTAATTACAATAATTAATTAACGCCCTCTTCTAAATGAAAATTCATTTTAATATCTTCCAAATTAATTTTACACCAGCGATACCTTTTCGTCATTTTACAATGTTCGCTAAATCCAAACCCGTTTTTATCACGAATATTGGTATCGGCTCCATTTTTAATTAAGAATTTGACAATTTTATCATCACTTTCCAAAATTACTAAAATTAATTTTTTAATTTAATAAAAATTAAAAGAAAATGTTAATTAAATCATTATACCAGCTCTTAATAACGGCGTCCATCCTTGATTATCTTTAGCATTAATATTAAGTTTTTGTTCAACGGCGAATTTTACAGAAATTAATAAACCAGAATCAACGGCGTAATGAAACGGTGTTAACCCGTTACAATCAGTTTGGTTAACATCGGCACCTTTATCGATTAATAACGAAGCTATTTGTAAATATCCTCGAAATAAAGCGATCATTAACGGCGTTCTTAAATTTCCTAATAAAGGAGAATTGATATTTGCTCCTAATGTTATTAAAAAAGTCGTTGTTGATAAGTCGTTTCGTTCAATTACAAAAACTAAGGGTGTTTTTCCTTGCTTGTTTGGAGTTTCTAAAAGAATTGGACTAAAATAAAATATTATTATTAATAATTTATGTTAATATTAATTCATTGCTACCGCTGATTAACTATTTTTCTTAATAACGAAGTTTTTCCTTGTGAAATAGCCCTCGTAATATGATGAACCCGATACGGTTCGAATTCTGTGGCTGATTTAAAAATAACATCTCCAATTTCAATTTCATCTTGAAATAATCTTAACTGGAACTTATAAACGGTTTGTGGTGTTAAATTTTTGACTTTGTAAGTAATTTTAGGCCCTCTTAAAATAAGAATTGAATTAGACAAAAAAATTGGCTTAAAATGTGAGAAAATCTCCCAAGAATCTAGGAACTACCTGTACAAAGCTTTCCATTTTCCCTCTTCTTGAATGTACAATAGAAACTCCAAGTTTTCACAGCAATTTTCATCTAGGATATTTTCCCAGGATAAAAGAATCGTATTTAAGTCTTTAGTTAGCGTTATCGGACGATCTTTTAACTCTATTTTCATCATTTGTGATATTGATCAAACTAACTAATGTGGGAAGTGGTATTTTTTTAAATTTTGATTGAAAAATTGTAAGATTTAGTTTAAGATTAGTAATTGTTTTGGTGGAATCAAAAAAATTAATAAAGATTAATTGTATGGTATAAAAATGTGAGTTAATTTTCTTTTGATTGCCACTGTACTTTTGTATACCGCTCAGGCCAATGTCTTGGAGAAAGCAACGAAACCACGTAACTGTCCAGTTCCATGAAGAAGTGACTCAAGTCCAGTCACAGAGAAGTAGAACTGTGACCAAAACTCCTTTTAAATATGTGTGTGGAAGTCAAAGAATTCAAGTTTTTTGAAGAAAATGCTTTGATAAACTGTTTTTAAAATGTGTTTTTGGTGGATTTTAAAAAGTCTTTTAATATTTTTATTAATTTTTCATGGTAAGTTAAAAAATGTTACTTTTAATAACTTTAAATTAATGAAGAGGAAATAGAAACTATTTATTCTGCTGTTTTTTTACTTAATTATTTTTTTTTATTTTTTCATAAAAGTACAAAGAAATTTAAACTTGTAGAAAACTTTATGAAACGATTTGCCAAGGTTAACCACTCCTATATTCGAAATATCAACCTTTTGTACTATATACACAGCAAATCCAAAAGTTTTCTTATTAAATTTAAATTGTTACTGTAATTGTTGAATTTTATTACGAAATTATCCGATTATTCACGCTTCAAGAATGAAAGTGTTAACGATCTCATCAATTTTATTTTTTACTGTTACATTTTTTGTACTAACAACATTCGTTTTTAAGATACAGTTATTTTTATTTAAATTCTTTTTCCGTTAATTAATACAATAATTAATTTACATTTTTTTTATACCTGGTCTTCTATTATTCTTAACATTATAAAATAAATAAGAACATGTTTTGTAAGAATTTGTTAATCACCTAGTTAATATCTTCCTGTCAAATTGATTTAGAATTGAGAACAAGGTACACTGAGAGAAAAGATCAAAGCTTAAATAAAGGGATCTTTGTGGTATGCCATGAAGGTGGTTCGTTTTGACAATTTAAATGCAACTTTGTACATTACACAAATATTAATGTCATCTCAATATATTTTTTCGAGATCGGAGCTTGGTGAAATGGTGAAAGCCAAACGCTTAAGGTTGATTGATACTGCCTTCATCAAATGCAGTATACGACTTGATAACTAGAGTGATGCGTCATTTTGATTGATTTCTAATGTTGTATCATTTCCAACAATTGGCCATTTTTGCTTCGCACATTTATTTCTCTCTGATTCTCTGTTATGTTCTCTTTACGAAAAACGAGAACAGTCTACTGATTGTTCTGTAGCCTACAAGCATTTAACAACATAGCAAAATAATTCAACATGACTATTGCTGCTCAAAAAACTAAATGCATGACAACAGCGAAAAAGCCACTTCGATGTAAGCTGGAAAATCATTTCCAAAATTAACTACATCGCCTAATTTCTCATCTCCCGTTACACATAACACTAAACACAAAATTATTACTAATTCACATCTTCCGTTTTGCCGTCCCCGACGTTTGGATGTGCGTAAGCTATCAATCGCTAAAAAAGAATTCCAACAAATGGTCGCTATGGGCATCTGTTGACCATCTTCATCTACGGCATCACCTCTTCATATGGTACCAAAAAAAGATTCTGATGACTGGAGACCATGTGGAGATTACCGCCAATTGAACAATGTTACTATGCCAGATCGCTATCCGCTGCCTCATATACATGATTTCAACATTCGTTTGCACAGATGCAAAATTTTTTCTAAAATCGACTTGGTCAGAGCGTATCATCAAATACCCGTAGATGCAGAAGACATACCAAAGATAGCTATAACCTTTTGGCCTTCGAAATGCAGCGCAAACATTCCAAAGGTTCATCAATGAAGTACTTTCAGGACTAACCTTCATTTTTGTATATTTAGACGATATTCTTATAGCAAGTCGAAGTGAAGAAGAGCACATACTTTATTTAAAACAATTATTTCACCGATTAACTTCCTACAAAATCAATATCCAACCCAAAAAATGCATTTTCGGTATTAAATCATTAGATTTTCTTAGTCAACATGTTTCAACCGATGGCATTGGACCATCGCAATCAAGAATCACAGCGATAACACATTTTCTAAAGCCAACGACTCTAAAAGAGTTACAAAAATTTTTGGAAAATTCTACCATAAATTCTTACCTAACATTTCAAACATTCTTGATCCCTTATACACACTTTCAAAATCACTTCACTATCAAAAACAGAAAACAATTTCATCAACTTCTTGGACACTGCAACACAACAACGCTTTTTCTTCAGCCAAAGATCTTCTATCAAAAGCTATGTTTTTAGGACATCCCTCTTCACATGCTACCCTATCATTATCAATTGATGTACCTAAAGCGGCCCATAGACGACGACTCTTGCAACGTCGCATGCAGCGACGCCAAGAGTTGAGCCGCATGAAGCATCGTGTGTAGGGAAGCGCCAGGACTCATGC
Source organism: Onthophagus taurus (assembly GCF_000648695.1). Taxonomy (NCBI): domain Eukaryota; kingdom Metazoa; phylum Arthropoda; class Insecta; order Coleoptera; family Scarabaeidae; genus Onthophagus; species Onthophagus taurus. Next base: position 984,064 of record NW_019280525.1, read on the forward strand.
AACGGCAGCGGCGACGGCGACGGATTCAAGACCGTGGCAGGCTCCGGCGCCTTGCAAGAGTCAACGTGTATGGGATTGCGACGTGCATACGACACCGAAAGTATTGCTCTAGTTTATTTCCAACGTCCATCGAAATGGCATCGTTCGCCGAAAAAGATTTTTGGAAAACATTTATAAACCTATATAGAATGTACCCATGTTTGTGGGACTCAAAATCAAAAAATTACATCAACAGAAACTGAAAAACTACCGCCACAAATGAGCTTGTAAAATTGTCTGGCAGTATTTAGCTTTCTGCCAGCAATATTTAATTTTCTACAAGCAGTATTAGTATTCTGGAACCAATTTGTAGTTTATTGATAGCAGTACCTAGCCTTATATAAAAAATATCTATCTTTTTAAGCAGTTTCTAGTATTGCATAGGTAGTATTTGTCTTCCGCAAGGAATTTTTGATGTATGTATGTAGGAAAGCGGAGGGTATGCTTCCGCATACAGCACCTAGGCCCCAACGAACCCCTTGTACGTCCTCCTACACTCTCTCCGGCTATATCAACCAGCCTAAGGAATTTTCGAAGGCTAGGATACAGTTCAGAGGTGTGTTCCTGATGCCATCTGTGGTCGTCCATTCCTCTCCGAAGTCTCTCATTCTGAGGTCTTGCAGAGTGGGGCATTCACACAAGATGTGTCGGACCGAATTTTTGATCGTCTATAGGAAGTATTTAGTCTTCTGCAAGCAGTATTAGTATTCTGGAACCAATTCCTTGGCTATTGGTAGCAGTACCTAGCCTTTCATAAACAATATCTATCTTCTGCAAACAGTTTCTAGTATTGTATAGGTAGTATTTGTCTTCCGCAAGGAGCTTTTAGCCTTTTGCTGGCAGTATTTAGTCTTCTACAAGTAGTATTGGTATTCTGCAACCAATTTGTAGTCTATTAGTAGCAGTACTTAGGTTTCTATAGACGATATCTATCTTTTTAAGCAGTTTCTAGTATTGTATAGGTAGTATTTGTCCTCTATAGGAATTATTTAGTCTTCTGCAAGTAGTATTGGCATTCTGCAGCCAATTTCTTGGCTATTGTCTGGCCAGATATGCATAGGTCCGTCGATAGCGGTTAAAGAAGTGCGGCACGACGCCACAAGAGTCTACGTGTGTAGGCTGTTAAAATCCGTCGCATGCGACGACTCTGGCGGCACCGCCGCAAGAGTCATCGTGTATGGGCCGCTTAACACAAGTATGGGAGCTGTTTTAACACAAACCATCAATGGAAAATCTCAACCATTAGCATTCTTTTCCAAAAAATTTACTTCATGCCAAACCAAATATTCAACTTTTGATAGAGAACTATTAGCGATCTACTCTGCTATCAAATTTTTCAAACATTCCTTACCTGGAAATCAATTTACGGTATATACAGATCACAAACCCATTGTCACATCCATTTTTTCGTCCACAGACAAAACTCCTCGTCAAACCCGATATCTAAGTTATATTGCACAATTTACTTCAGATATCAAATACATCAGAGGAAATTCAAATGTTGTTGCAGATACTCTATCCAGAAAAAACATCGAATCTCTAAATTCATCTTATCCAGATTTTCTAACCCTTAGCAACGCTCAACTAGCTGACACAGAATTGTCAAACTTACTGAATAAGCAATTTTCCAACAATCCTTCAAAATCTTATCGTTTGGCACATCAAACTGTGGTGTGAAACCTCTTCATCATCTCCAAGAATTTATATTCCGCAACAGTTCAGACAAGCAATTTTTTGACAAAATTCATAGCTTATCTCATCCCGGAATACGTTCCACCATTCATGCAATCAAAACAAGATTCTTTTGGCCACACATATCAAAGCAAATTCAAGAGGCTACTATAGCGCGTACTATGTACTGATTCATTCCTTGTTGTCATATTCAATACTCATGTGGAGTAGCAGTCCAAGTAGTGCATATATCTTTGCAGTGCAACGAAGAGCGGTGAGAGTAGTGGGGGGTTTTGGCTACACAGAAGACTGCCGAGATGTTTTTAATAGATTAAGGATTTTAACTCTACCCTCACTTTTTATTCTTGAATGCGCTCTGTATGCTTTTGATAACAGGAGACATTTTGCAATACATGCCGATATTCATGAGCATGATATTAGGAATAAGGATAAAATTTATAACAATTACTGCCGTTTATCCAAAACACAGCTTGGGCTAGAGTACTTATCTCGAGTGGTACTTAACAAGCTGCCTAGTGATTTAATAGGAGAGTCTAATAGGGTTTTTAAAGGTAGCTTAAAAAAAATGTTGTGTTCGAAAACATTTTATTCTGTGCAGGAGTTCCTAAATGAAAGGATCGGATTGTTACCACCATACGCTCTTAGTTTTTATTTATGCTGGTGTATTTATTAAATAAGAAAATATATTTATTTAGACGTGTATGAGCAGCAGCTTAGTAACACAATAAAGTATTATTATTATTGTTATTATAAATATCCCTACTCTATAAATAATGAAATAAGAATTATATCATTGGAGTTAAACACACTGCATATCTCGCAGAATGAAAATATACACACTCATACGTAAAATAATTTACAACTATTTCAAAACCTTACCATTTGTTGATCATAATGTTGAAATATCCTTCTATTAATAAATAAACATGTCCCATAATAGTAAATAATTAATTTACTAAACAAGAAATTTAAGTTAGGATATAAAATTTTTTTTCAGTAAATTGTCAAGATGATGAAGGACCATATAAAGGAAAATACATAGGAAAAATCAACTCTTATCACCATCAAGTTTCTGGCGATGTTTA
>NW_019280526.1:0-159182 GCF_000648695.1 Onthophagus taurus
AGCCACTAGGTGGCGCGTTACTTTTTTTAAAAGTCACCAGATCTAGTTACTTTTCCAATACCAACCTATTTTTGTTTTCTCCACAGCCATAGGTTGGTACCCTTCCCTATCCTTTTACATTGGGTTGATGACGTCATGTGGAGCGGATGTGGAGCTGTGGAGCAACTTCCTATCTAGAATCGGCGTTTCTATACTACTAACACTATAAAATTATCAACAAAACCGCCGGATTTGTGTATAAAATAACACTTTATATATTTATAAGAGTTAAATATAACAAAAAACGCTGCCATACCTTCCTCCGCTACAAATCCAACAACAGAGTCAGTATTTAAGAAGAGCCAGTCTAGTACAACAATCAAAGAAAAATCTTTACTACTAAAAATCTTACTACTTTATTCTGCTCGCTGAAATATTATTCCTTTACGCTTTGTTTTAATTCTTGTCTTGGTCGCTTTGTTACTTTATTCTACTCGCTGAAATATTGTTCCTTTTCGCTTCCTTCTCGTCTTGGTCGCTATGTTATAATTTATTCCGTTCGCTGAAATATTGTTATAATTGATACGAGCAGTAACAAATAAAAAGAAATATTACAGTTTATATCAATTCTATGTTATAATTTATTCTGTTCTGGCTGTCTTAAATCTGTTGTTTGCAATTGCAATTTGTATTCCTAAATTTGTCTAGAAATTTATTTGACTTATGGTATGCTAGAGTTTTTCATGGGTTTTCCTCTAGCCTTGAAGCAAATGCTTTACCATTGTACAAAAACGCCCCCATGAGCATGAAAACGATTAAATGTAAATATTTGTCTATAAATATACATAGATTTGTTCTTCTGAAGTTTGCATTTTTATTTAATAACATTTTATTAGTTTTTTTTAATATCAATTTCAAAAAATCACTGTTTTCATCTTAAAACTTGTTCAAGTTTTGAGATGAAAATTTTTGATATTTTGGAACTATTTATCAAAAAAATTTTAAAGAGTAATGAGATTTATATTCAAACGAGCATTCAAATTCCCGCTCGTATTTATCGATCCACTACACTACCGCCATCTACATCGATTCAATTTATGTGAGAGAGAAAATACCATACGAAGTTTTGATTAGTTAAACAAGGATAGATAGGAGTGCCACTTTTATTAGCCGGAGTTCGGCCTCTGTATACTCTCTGCTCTCTGGTGAACAGTTAGTCGTAAGCGTCCACAGAGTATACAGAGGCCGAACTCCGGTTAATAAATTGGCACTCCTATCTATCCTTGTTCAACTAATGAAAACTTCGTATGATACTTTCTCTCTCACATAAACTGAATCGATGTGGATGGCGCAATGGTCGCGTTACAGTAGTATTTAAAGAAACCAATAGATGGCACCATTTATTTCAAAATTTTTAAGTCGTAAACTCGTAGAGTTTAAAGAAGGCAATAGATGGCGCCATGTATTTCAAGTCGTAAATCTGTAAATCCCAAAGCTACGTCCAGTTGGTCCAGTTCTATCAGAATTTGCGTGACTTGCTTATTCAGCCATTTAAAAATTTGTATCTACTTCATCAATCTTTTATCTGCGTCTTGTTTAATTATTGTGTAGTTTTGCCTGTATATCGTTTGATTATTACATAGATTTGTTTAGTAGTTTATTTGTTTGTATACCTTAGTTTTCATTAGTTTATTACCATAGTTCGTTATCTTAGAATTAGTTAGTTTTTAAGTCCTAGTCGAGTTTTATAGTAGAATTTAGTTGTAATGACGTTCGGTAGAGGAAGTGGTTAAATTATTTTCTTTTCCATTAAATATCAATAAGTAAATTTATAAATTTAAGTTAGATAGATTTTTTGTACTAAATGAAAATCTACTTTGATATTTTAGACAGCGATCATGGAATGAGTGTCTTGGTGTACCAGCAGAAAACACATATTCTAAACGAATGAGAATTTGCAACAATCATTTTACAATGGAAAGCTTTATATTGAATAAGACCCCCTTGACCTTAAAAAGAGATGCAAAGCCTTTAAGAGTGATCATGATTGTAAATTCTAATTTCTTACTTCTAATTGCTTCCATTTACTTTTAGAATTAAATTTACAGTTCTAATGACATTTTCTTTATTCAGGAAGCACACATTGTAACGAGTGAATCGCTTAGACAGCCTGAACTGGAGCAAGATAATTTAACGGATTCTGTCATAGTAAGTTTTACTTTTATTTTCACTTTATCAGTAACATTGATAGGATACCATATTATGCTGAGAGCTGTCAGAAATAAATATTAATTAATTTCTGTGCTGGTTATTGTTATTTTTTAATACATTATCACTTTTTACTGAAGAAGGTTTTTTTACTTTGTAATGTAGGTGGGCATTTAATAATAATAATAATACATGTTTATTGATGATGCAACAAAAGTGCAACAAACCAAAAAAAAATATATTTAAGTAAATAAAATCATGAACACTGTAAAATTATCAACAAAAACGACCGGATTTGTGTATAAAATAACACTTTGTATATTTATAGGAGTTAAATATAACAAAAGACGCTGCCATACCTTCCTCCGCTACAAATCCAACAACAGAGTCAGTATTTAAGAAGAGCCAGTCTAGTGCAACAATCAAAGAAAAATCACTGCGACGAATTTTAAAGCACAAAGAGAAACAGATCCGGAGACTTAAAAAGAATTATGAAAACAAAACCACATTAGAACCACTGAGAGATATGTTAAGCACACCAGAATGCGTCTGCCTGAAGAAGTATTAACTACAAATGACATTCAAGACTTAATTTTGTTCCTTTTTGTTTTGTTTTAATTCTTGTCTTGGTCGCTCTGTTACTTTATTCTACTCACTGAAATATTGTTCCTTTTCGCTTTGTTTTAATTCTCGTCTTGGTTGCTATGTTATAATTTATTGTGGTCGCTGAAATATTGTTCTAATTGATACGAACAGAAACAAATAAAAAAAAATATCAAAGTTTATATAAATTCTTAATTTGAAAACAACAATTACTTTATAAGTAAAACAACATTTTATCATTAATTCTGTCTACTGCTCGTTTTCGCTGTAATACTTTTAATTTTAGTCGCTTTGTAGAATTTTTTTATTCTGGCTGTCTTAAATCTATTGTTTGCAACTGCGATTTGTTCAATGGTATGTTAGAGTTTTTCATGGGTTTTCCTCTAGCCTTGAAGCAAATGCTTTACCATTGTACAAAAACGCCCCCATGGGCATGAAAACGATTAAATGTAAATATTTGTCTATAAATATACATAGATTTCTTCTTCTGAAGTTTGCATTTTTATTTAATAATTTTTTATTAGTTTTTTTTAATAACAAGTCCAAAAAAATCTTAAGAGTAATGAGATTTTTATTTAAACGAGCATTCAAATTCCCGCTCGTATTTATCGATCGACTACACTACCGCCATCTACACAGTTTCAATTCTCTAGAGAGAGATAGAATATGAGGTCCAAATGAGAGCGGTATAAGTTAAGCATCTGGTCATCTGTGTTTCTTATATTATGTATTTGTATGACATCAACTATAAAGATGACTGCGTTTATTTAAAGTTATGAATTAAAAAATATATATTATAGTTACATTAATTCGAATTCCTTCGTTAGATTAATAACGTTGATTATTTGGAGTCCGAGTTTAACCTAAATTTACTATTTATTATCATTACTAAAATTTTTAAGAAAAAGGTTATTGTGAGAAGTAGGATGAAAAAGGGAATACGGTCATTCGTTTTCAAATCTATTGTTATTCAGGTAGGTAAACAGAATGGTTGTTGGGTTAAATATTTTCTAGATGTTTATTTTGTACCCTTAGTCAGGTAGGGATATTCTAGAGGAAAAATGTTAAAATTGTTCATTTGCTGCAGTTTGAGTTCTTATCGATCCTTTGTGTATATGCTTACTAGTTATTTTTTAATAGTTAATAGTTTTTTGTAGTTAGTGTTTTTGTTAATAGTTGTAACATTTTTCTTATTAGTTCATATATTTTTTATTAGTAGTTATTATTAGCTAGTTTATTAGTTTTTCGTAGTTAGTGCTTTATCTTAATAGTTTTTTACATTTATCGTATTAGTTCATATTTTTTTTATTAGTTAATAGTTTTTTTCTTAATTATATCTTTTTTAATTGTGAGCTTGAACAAAAAAATGAAGTTACGGGCGTGTTCTGTAGCTGGCTGTAAAGACAAGACATCTAATAGGCATAGATTTCCAAATCCTGCAGTGAATATGCCAAGATTCGAAAAGTGGATTGAAGTTTGTGGTAACGACAAATTGTACACCATATATCCAAAAAGAATATACGATAATTATCGAGTGTGCCATTTATATTTCACAAAGGCAGATATATTGTCAAGTAATTTGTTATTAAAAACCGCTATCCCAAATAGGTTTTTACCAAATGTGCAGGCTACAAACAGTATGTATAAATTATAAAATAGGTATTATGATTTAGTAAATAAACTTAACATACACAATTACAGATACTACATTGTTAAATACCGTAGAGCAAAGCTCCACAACGGATGCAAGTGCATCATCAATATCGCAAAATGAAATATTAATGGGTAAGTTATTAATTTTTATTCTTATACCAATTAAACTAATGCTGTTATGAAAATTATAGAAGCTGAATCAAGTTCATTAGAAGAACCAGGTACATCCAAGAATGCTGGCCCGTCAACCATGCCAGATGAAGAAATGTTATCATGTAAGGGCCGATTTACATCAGACGAACGAATGCTCATTCTATCCCCACTCTATCATATTCTTTTAGTGTAAACAGATGTAGAGCATTCTTTCGTTGTTCTGTCTGTGTTCTCAAAGATTCTAGGGAATATTCTAAGAATGTTCGATCGCTTGATGTAAACGACACTAGAGCGTGCGAACAATTGCTTAGAGCCTTCTTGCGTGTTCGGACGTGCTCGCTCATCGGAGCGGTCTCTTCAAAGCGTTCTTGTGTTCTAGCCGAATGAGCATTCGTTCGGCTGATCTAAACATCTATGTGCAAGAATTCTAATTCTTGATTCTCATTTTTGCTCGTTGATATTTTGGTGTAAACGCGCTTTCGTTTACACTAAAAGATCAAGAAAGAATGCTCTTGTTCTAGCTCTAGCTCTTTGCTCGTTTGGTTTAAATGCACCTTAAGATAAATTTTTATTCTATAGTCTGTTTTTAAACTAGGAGGAGCATTTTAAATTTCTCACCAGATTGACCTTGCACGTGAATTTTGAATTTGATGGTTAAGTTAGTGATCGTTCGATCATTTCGTGTGTAATACTTCAATTTAATTGAATTACTTTTGTAAAATTATATTTGAAAATAAATACACCCATAACTTCAATGTTAATCTGTATGTTTAGTGTTAACGATAACAAACGAAAATAAATACAATAATAAGTAATAAAATAAACAATAATTATTAATTTAAATTTACCGCTAAAATATCTAGTGATATTTCCTGGTATAAATCTGACTTTTGGATTCACTCCTCCTAGTTTAAAAACGGACTATAGTATAATGATGATTATTGAAACAAAAAATGTTTTAAATCACAATATACTAGATATTTTAATTGCTTCAATATTTTCAGTTTCGTCTGAAAAAGAAGATAAAGGTTCTTTATTGCAAGAAGTTGAAGTTCGGAGAGAGAAAGATTTGTCGCCAAAAGCCCGAACATTATATAAAAGAGCTACTCATTATAAACGATTACTACTTAAACAGAAACAAAGAAATGTTGTTATAAGAAACAGACTGGCTCATCTAGAGAATATGAACAGTAACGAACTTTTAAAAGTTTTAAAATTTCCAATAAAATTAAATGGGGCCGGATTGACGTTTCTTCCACTATGTTGTCTCATTTGTCCAAAGAAATTTTCTATTGGATTTGGGATATACCATATTTTTCTTGCAGATATTTGAAAATGCCCTCCAAACTATTTAACGTAACAATCCAGTTCTTGATGGATGGTGGTGTTGATCTGCTGCCTTTCTTATCTACAAATTTCATGGTAGACAACATTTTTTTAGCATTTTGCCAAAAAGAGAGATGAGGCGATTTACTCGTTACTGCACAACGCAATGGTATGTTTGTGTTTAGCGCTAACTGACTGGAATTGACACTATCGAATAGATCATTGAAAAATTTGATTGTGTATACAGTGTCCATTGCAGACTGGTCCAATTTTCGTCCATCTGCACTAGTTGTACATGTGAAGTTCAAAATGCAATTTCCGCATTAAAGAACATTTTATCTGCCGTTCCTTTTAAAGCACCCTGTGAACCCTTTCCAGTAGAATTTTTATTAAATTTATTTATTAGGGTTAGGATATTTTTTACGTTAAAATCTTACAATAAATTATTAAAAACAGATAGAACTAAAGAAACATCAAAAATGATAAATTTGTTAAACATTTAAGTTTGTATTTAGTGCCATATTAATAATATATTATATTTTCTTCTTAAAAAATCTCATTTTATTAATTAAAATTAATTGTCCAGTAAGTATTTATAATTTTAAATTCCTTAATTATGTAATGTACGACCGAGTTTCAAGATGTCGTCCGGTTGAACGTCGTAGTAGGAAGATAAACACAATTTTCTTACTTAACTATCTTTATTTTCTCCAGGCGAAGGGGTTGGTACAGAGTATGGTGATCTTTTCGGTTGTAGTTTGATACTGTTATTATTCGGTTTTACAAATTTCGAGATCTTTTATATTAAGTCGAAGCGATTAGAATAATCATTAAGTAACGAGAATTACCAAAGTTCGTTCTTAATTGTTTTCGTCTTTTGGTGATCAATTGTTTGTTCTTGATATTTAAATGACATTTAACGGATGTTTTCTTAGTTATCTACTTATGGTTACTCTATTTTAATCTTAAATTTCTTAATTAGATTATTATTTGAAGTTATAACAAGATAATGATTGTTGTTACATTATAGTTATATTACAATTGTATTACAGATACATTACACCTTCCCCCTTAGAGAAAAATATATACTTATATATATATATTTTTTTTTTTGTATAAAAATAAAATTCTTAACCTATCATAGTAAAACGGTTTACATTTAATTAAATTTAGATATATATATATATATATATGCAAAATTATGAAATATTCTTTAACTTTTTAGTTTTGCAATTCTGGTGCTTCTACGTAACGGAGATTGGCTTATTTCCGGTAATTCGATATTTTCAGGGTCATGGTCAATCACTTCACTATGTTGTTTAGCAGTTATACATGGCAATATGGGTTTTCCTTTACGGTTTCTATACTTAGATTTGATATGTTTGTAAATTTTATATAGAACATACAGTCCTATAAATTTTAACGTTGTCATTAAGAAATAAACAAAATATGAATTTTGTAAGATATTAAATGATTCGACATCGTCAATTTTATCTGATATTTGGAAGAGTTTGTGGTTTACGATATCTAAACTTTCTATATCTAAGTTATTGATATGTAGGGGTGTAATTTCTGGGGATGTGTTTTTAATATTTTGTTTTGAATAGTGATCTTCTAAAATATTAAAGCTTGGGAATGTTATATCAAGGGTAGTTCCGGAAGTTAAATTTTTGTTAATGGGTTTTAAAACTGCTGAATTCGTAAAGAGTCGACACTTTGGTNATTCTTGTATGTACGCTTTTTATTTTATTTACCTTTATTTACATTCTTTCGCATTCTTTATAATTTTCTTTATTAATTGCACGATTTGCATTCATTGCAACCGCTTTCGCATTAAAGCTGTATTGATTTTATTGATAGAATTTAATTATTTTTTGAATCCTTTTTCTTTTTCTTTTAACCGGCACCTCGCATTTTAGTTCGACAATTTTCCTTTTTTTGTACGAACATTAATGGTCCTTCGAGCCGGATTCAGTTACGTTTCTTGGTTTTTTCTCCGCTTCTGTTATTTTCGCCTATTGGCTTCTTCAGTGGCTAGCGTGTTTCTGGGTCCTTCACTGAACCGAGTAGGTGATCGACACTACTAGACGCACGACGCTACGACGCTCCTATACGTTATTCTTATTAATTTTACGCATTTTCATTAATTTACAACGCACTCTGAACTCCTTTGTCATTTTTGAAATCCGCTTTTTTGTACGCTCACATCTGGAGCTCACATCTGGAACGAGATTTATTCTTATAATCTGTTTACAATAATTTTCGCAATTTATATAGACTGGTCCGAAATTTCATTTACAAGTTATATTGATATTTTCTTTCGGTTTTTACAATGGCTGATAAACTCGCGAAGATTCTTCTACGTCGAAGCATCGAATTAAATCGACTTATCGAAACATTGGGCTGTGGCCGCAGTCTCACCACTGCACCTGAAGACGAATTGGTTTTTGTCGCACGTGCTGGTGATATAGAAAATACTTACAGACAATTTCAATTATTGCATAATCAAGTTATTGGTTTAATTACCGAGGAAGAGTTTGATGAGCATGATCGTACTCGCCAACGGGCAGATAGCGCGTATTTTTCTACAAAAGTAATTCATCAGAGAATCAAAGATTCTCATATTACTGAAGAACTACCTACTACTCTCGAGTCTCCAAAGTTGAGCAAAATTATGTTACCAACATTTACTGGTGATTTCAAAGCATGGCCAAGTTTCTTCGATTTGTTCCGCTCCATGGTGCACGAAAATAAATCCTTTTCGGATGTTATTAAATATCAATATTTATTGATGTCATTATCTGGTGAGCCATTACAACTCATCAAAGGGTTGCCTATGACGAATGACAATTACCCTATCGCGTTTGAGATGCTTAAGAGTAGGTATCAAAATAAAAGGCATCTTGCCACACTGTACTACAACGAAATACAGGGCATAACAATAAAAGAAGAGGGTTCCGCTAAAGCCTACCGTTCATTAATCGACACATTCACAGAAAATGTGGAAGGGCTCAAGACTCTCGGATTTCCTGTTGATTCATGGGATTTCTTATTGTTCAATATCCTATTACAAAAATTAGATACTTCGATTAAAACCAAATTTGAAGTTGAACATTGCACGTTTGAAATACCTACATATTCGCAGTTGATAACTTTTCTGGAAAGTCAAGCTAAAGCATTAGACTCTGTTAAGCTTACTTCATCAAACTCCAAAAATATAAAACCTAATCTCACTCGTCAATCCAAGCCCAATTCAGCAAGCTTCGCCACTGAAACACAATCTAAGCCAAGTAATTTTAATTGTCCTTTATGCAACGATGTTCACAATTTATACAAGTGTTCAACGTTTCATGGCAGAACACCCGCACAACGATTTGAATTTGTCACTAAGACCAATCTTTGCAAAAACTGTTTAGGCTGTCGACACTCCACCAGTAAATGCAATTCTACGAATGCTTGTCGTATCTGTAATAAACGTCACCACACTTTATTACATCTGAATAACCCAATGAATGAGAATACTTTAACATCTAACATGCCATCACAATCCCCATCGAATACAACTGTTGGATCTGCGTTAAATTCCNGATAGGTTTAGAACTTAAGAGACTTTTTAATTTTTCAAAAGAATTCTGTTGTAGACTGGTCCATAGGAAAGGAGTATCCTTTTTTAATAGTTTGGTAAGAGGTTGGGCAATAGAACTGAAGTTTTCTATGAATCTTCTATAGTAACCTGCTAATCCAAGAAACGATTTAACATCTTCAGGGTTTTTCAGGGAAGGATAATCGGTTATGGCTTCGACCTATTTGGGATCTGGTTTAACACCTTCAGATGTGATTAGATGTCCTAAATACATTACTTCGCGTCTTAAGAATTCACACTTGTCTGGTTGAATCTTTAAATTATATTCACGTAATCGTTCGAAAACTTCCTTCAGTCTTCTGTTGTGGTTTTCTAAAGTATCGGAATGGATTACGATGTCGTCGAGCAGCGTTCGTTCTGGAGACCCGATAATACGTTGTTCATTAACCTCTGGAACGTTGCTGGAGCGTTTTTTAATCCAAAGGGCATTCTTACGAACTCATAGTGTCCTGACGGTGTTGAGAACGCGGTTTTGTTTGCATCTTCTGGATCCATTTGAATTTGGTGAAATCCTGATGTGAGGTCTATTGTTGTAAAATATTTTGAATGACCTAATTGATCTAGGATATCGGATATGTTTGGTAGCGGATATGAGTCACCTACAGTTTGTTCGTTAAGTTTCCTGTAGTCTATGACTATTCTCCATTTCTTTTTTCCAGATGCATCCATCTTCTTTGGTACAACCCAGAGTGGAGACTTCCAAGGACAATTCGATGGTTTGATTACGTTTTGATCCAACATATTGGTTATTTGTCTATCTACTTCTTCTTTATGGATGTGTGGATACCTATACGTTTTGGCATTTACAGGGAACGAAGTGGTAGTAGGAATTTTGTGTTGGACAGCATTGGTATGACTTAGTTTGTCACCTTCTAAAAAGAATATATCATTGTATTCGATACAGAGCTTTCTTAATGAAGAATTTTCTTCGGGATTAAGATGATTAGTTCTTAATAATTCGTTAATTTTTTCTAGTCTATTAGAATCTGAATTTTGTGTTTGTATGGTATGAATTAGAGCTTGATTTTCTTTTATTTGTAGGGGAGTGATTTGAACCTTAACGTTTGGTAGTCTAACTTCTTGTTCTGTGGTATTCAATATTGATGTGATTACATATTGGTCGTCGGAAATCTTTACTAAGCTAGGACATGAAAATACACCTTCAGAAATATCTATCTTTGGACAGATTCCTTCTTGAAGTTCTGAGTTAAGAGTTCGAATTTTTACGATTGTTTCGGATCTAGGTTTTAGAATTATTAGTTGATTTAGATTTCGATTTTGAGGTTGAATTTGATTTTGAGATTGATTTAGATTTTGAGGTTGAATTTGATTCTGAGATTGATTTAGATTTAGAGATTGGATTTGATTTTGAACTTGAGGTAGATTTTTGTTGAGGATAGATGAGTTTGTATTTAGATTTAAAGGTATGGAATTATCATCGATTTCGAGGGTATCTAGTTTATAATTAATTGAGCAATTAAAAGATTGAAGCATATCGGCTCCAATAAGGCCATCGAAAGGAATTGGAAAGTTGTCGGGGACAACATGGAAGATGTGAGAATATCGATTTTGATTAACGACGAGATCTAGGTATACGTAACAAATAGTTTCAAAATAACCTTTCAGTGTAATGATGTTGTCTTCGTAACATGGAATTTCGCCTTTAAGTTTATTTAACTTTATCAACGAAACGTCAGCTCCAGTGTCAATTAAAAACGAAGTTTTATCATCGATTAATTGAGGTACATTGATTTCGACATAGTTACGATTTGTGTTGTTTACTGTTGAGATTCGGCCTGAACAAAATTTGCGTTTCTCGGCTTGGCCGAATTTGGCTGAGCACGCTGGGAGTTTAAATGTGAGTTATAAGATTGAGGGGTGTCTGAATTGTGATACTGTTTGTTTTCTCGTTTATTATTGTTGTACTCACGTTTTCTGCATTCACTGATCACATGTCCGTTCTTTTTACAATAATTGCAAAATTTCGAATTGTAATTACTATTATAATTATTAGAGTTATTTTGATTTGAGTTTGGGTTATGATTTGAACTGCGATGTGAATTTTGACTTGACCCTTGAACCTGATTGATATGGAATTGCCTTTTATTATTTTGGAATTGATTTTTGTTATTGGGTGGTTGTTGATTTTTATATCTACAATTGAATGTGGTGTGACCCGATTTGTTGCAAATATTACATAATTTTGCATATGAATTATTAACATTTTGATATTTGAATATGTCTGCTTTTGATTTTAATTCTTGTTCTTCGACTAACGCCAAAGCGATTGCGCTTTCTAGAGAATCTGGTTTTTGTGACTTTACAATTAACGCAAGGTCTTTATTTAGACCACTTATAAAAATTCTTAATGCTTCGTTTTTCAATAAATCTGTGCACGCTGTACGAGCTTCTCTAGTAAGGTCCTCGTCTAAAGAGTTAATTAATTTTACATAACAGTGTTCTATTTTATTTGAAAAGGATAAAACGTTTTCGCCTACATTTTGACGACAAGAATTTAATTCCAATTGCCATTGGCTCATGGTTCGTTTTTCGGAATATAAATCTAACAAATGTTGTTTTAATTCCTGCCAATTATTAAATGAANGGTTTTACAAATTTCGTGATCTTTTATATTAAGTCGAAACGATTAGAATAATCATTAAGTAACGAGAATTACCAAAGTTCGTTCTTAATTGTTTTCGTCTTTTGGTGATCAATTGTTTGTTCTTGATATTTAAATGACATTTAACGGATGTTTTCTTAGTTATCTACTTATGGTTACTCTATTTTAATCTTAAATTTCTTAATTAGATTATTATTTGAAGTTATAACAAGATAATGATTGTTATTACATTATAGTTATATTACAATTGTATTACAGATACATTACACAAACAATATTTTTTCCTAGCATTTTTAATGTTTCAATCATAATAAAACTGTTAATTCAATAATCCATTGCGGAAGTTAACCTTCTTAGTACTTTTGCATGAATTGCTAAGAATACTACCAGTTTTTTTAATAAAAAAATGCCGGGGTAAAGAATATCCTTAGTTTTATAGATTTTCACTTCCGAAATATGGCTAAATAGATAATTTTTAAATTCCCAATATTTTCCGATTGTACGAAGAACACTTCGAACTTGTTTGTGAAGAAGGTAGCAACATGGCATCCGAAACGTCAAACACTTTTTCAAAAGACGCACGGCTTAACCCGAAAGTTTCTAGGTCTAGTGTTAGTTCTAGTGATAGTGCTACTGTTAGTTCTAGTTTTAGTTAAACAGTTACTTTTAGTTAAAAAGGTCGTTGTAAAAATATATTTTAATTCTTGAAATATTTCCTTTTGAAGTATACATAAATTGATGATTTTTTAATAATATTTTCCGAATATGTTTGAAAAATCGTTAAAAATCGATTACTTAAACAACCATTTTGCCTCCGCACTGGTAAATCCCGAAGAATACCAAAAGTGTAGAATCTAGATTTGTAAGTTAAAAAAAGACCCATTGCTTGACTTGGAGTCTATATCAAAACGAGGTCATTAACACCTGGTGTTGTCGAAACCAAGTACTCCTCTAATGTCTGTGGATTTATTTATGAACGGCAAATTGTGGCTTAACCGCCCGGATAGGGGAGAGACAACATTATTGAAACCCTTAAAGTATATAAGCGAAGTCTGGATATCTGCAAACCTAAAGTTTCAATTTCAATAGGCTAATTAAGGTATGAGACCACTGCCATAATAAGATAGATCTTTCATCCACAAAAATTACCGAAGTTCGTCCGCAACTCATATGTTTCTTATCTTTTGCACTCGGAAAGTACAATAAAAGTAGAAAGGACCCTGTGCATCATGTTAGGAGCGGTGTTTTTTGGAAGTTAATCTTCAATATAGTCTTGGAAAAAAATAAAATTCCGCAAAAATTGGATGTAACTCCGACTCTTGGGTCAACGCCCGAGCAGCTGGTCAAGAAGTTATACCAGTTAAGTCATTGTTGTTCAAGGCAGCTGTGAGAGGACTCAAGGTTGCATTGATTCATCGAAAATATTCCGCCCTACAGTTCAATGCGGAAGTTATCATGGATACAAATCATTTTAGTTGCAAAACGCCTTTACGACTCTTGGGTAAATCTGGTTCGAGAATTATGTATTGCATATTCGCCTGGAAATGTTTATAAAAGCCCTGGAATGTCTAGCTTGTTGCCCATACTTCCATTTGCGCATAATCAACTTCCGATTGATAAGGAATAAACAGCAAGGGTAGACATGGCTAGACATAGACAGGATGAATGCTAGGAAAGGTTGGAAGCACTACAAGAAATCAACATACGAATGGACCATATATATATTGACATTCTTATGCAGTTTAGGTCCAAAATCACCTGTGGATTGACTCTTGTAGACACATAACACAATCGGACCTACATATATAACAATTCATCGGTGGGATATGTATTTATAAAATTGTCGGGTTGCCTCTGCCACGGTTTCTGTTTAAAGCTAGGTACATAGTGTCGACAAAGTCGCGGCGACAAAGACGCAAAGAAGTCGCATTCAGTATAAAATGCATGTAGTGTTCATAGTAACTGCGACAAAGACATTGTCGCGGCTGTGCGCGACTTAGTTGCATCTCGACAAAGACGCACCCATACGCAGCCTAGTGTAACGTAAATAGTGCCGTAAAATTTGTGTTCATGCTATCGCGTCAGTGTCGCTGATATTAAAAAAAGTTGAAAAATTCGCTATTCCGCATGTTTATATTTTTGTTTTAAGTTGTAGAGGGCGCTCAACTCGAGTTACATTCAGCTTATATTAATATAAGTTAATCGTTGTAGAACGAATACGTTTGTTTGTTAACAATACTTGACAATAATGTTTGACATCGAAAAATTTATTGATGCTATTGAAGAGCGTCCAGCTCTATATAATTTAGCAAATAACGACTACCATAATCGTGACTTAAAAATTAGGTTATGGGAAGAAATCGGAGAAATAATGTATTTAGATTGGGCTAAGTTAAATAATAAAGAAAAAAACGAAAGAGGTAAGTTAAAGTGTAATAATGTACTTTATTTCATGAAATAATTTAAATGTAATCATATTGCCAAGAAAGTGCACCTACAGAGGACACAAAATAGTCGGCAAATTTTTCCCTCGTAGCTAATGCAATATTTGAACCACCTCCAGTCGCAATAGGCTCAATATTATCGAATTGAAAATCTTGTACCTCGTCATTGTTGTGCGACCCATGATTATCTTTTCTTATTACAAAATTATGTAGTATACAAGCTGCCTTAACAACATCTGTAACAAAGTCGGGATCTAAATTTATTGCAGTATGGAAAATTCTCCACTTATTAGCAAGGATTCCAAAGGCACATTCAACATAACGCCTTGCTCTCGAAAGTCGGTAATTGAATATTCTCTTTCTGACGCTCAAATTTTTTCTGCTATAACCTCTTAAAACATGTTTACTACAACCGAAGGCATCATCTGCTACAATCACCATTGGTGTTTTTATTTTTGTTTGGAGTATAATGTTATCTTCCGGAATGTTTAACGTGTTGCTTTGTATTCTCTTAAACAACGAAGAATTTTTGAATACATTACTATCTCCACTTTTTCCATATGCACCTACATCAATGGCCGTAAAGCAGTAATTGCTATCTACCAAACCAAGTAACACAATAGAGAAAAAATGTTTATAATTGTAGTATAAAGAAGCACTATGTGGTGGTTTAACAATTCTGATATGTTTACCATCGAGGGCTCCAATACAATTTGGAAAATTGCTATTCCGGAAGAAATCGTCTGAAATTTTTTTCCACTGTTCTTCTGTGGGTTCCGCTAAAAACTCGTTCACCATAGTATTCCATACAGCACAACATGTTTCTCGAATAATATTGGACACAGTTGATACACCAACACGATACTCAAATGCCAATGATCTGAAGGAATTGCCCGTTGCTAAGAATCTAAAACGTAGGAGCATATTATTATAAAACTTTTAAAATCATATTATTTTAGGAAAAACCATGCAGAAAAAATGGAAGTCTGTAAGAGACAGCTTTAATCGAGAGTTAAGACTTCAGAAATTTCAGAAAAGCGGAGACTCGGCAACAAACAGAAAAACGTACGAATATTTTAACAAGCTTTTGTTTCTCTTGCCCAATTCTGAAAATCGTGAAACAGCTACTAATGTTTCGGTACAACTAGACGATAACGGAAATAATAATAACCTCAGTGAAACTCCATCTACATCTGGAACTCATAAAAAGAAGCGCAAAAGCAATTTTGAAGAAGAACTACTAAACATTTTACAATCCAAAAAGGCTAAATCTAATGACATTGAAAACGATAGTGATAGAATGTTTCTTCTGTCGTTTTTAAACGATATGAAGACGTTGTCTCTTCAAACAAAAAACTGGGTGAAAATGCAATTTATGCAAATAATGCAGCAAGCTACAACGGGGTTAAATGTCGGTCAACTTTCTCATGCAATAAATGTCGGACCATCAACACCTCAAATTAACCGACATTCAATTATACCCTTTAATTGTGAATCTACAGGCCATTCATCACAAAATTTTGAATCTCCTAGTCCAGCTGCGTCGTCGACAATGGATTCCGATATATATGATATGTACACACATTTATAATAATATTTAATAAATGCTTTCGTTATTACTTACCTGAGTGTTATTGCTACCCTTTCTTGAACAGTTATTCTTTGCATAATATTCCAATTTTTCTTTGAGACCGTATTTTTAACATTATTGCATAATGTATCAAATGTACTAGGTGTCATACGGTAATAAGCAAAGAACTTATCTTCATTCTCGCGTAATGTTATATGTAACGTGTGAAACTGTCCGTTAGTAAATCTATTTCTATTTATTGGATGAACAGAATATCTCCTCTGTCTTCTTTTCTTTCTTAAATGTCTGACAGCTAGTAATGCTACACAAGCATCATCAACGAAATCCATCTTTGAATTGCCAACAAACTGCACTACATGACGAATTTGTTCGACAATGTCGTGTCGCGGACAGTTTCAATTACTAGCGACAGCGACACGACATTGTCGCCGCGACTTTGTCGAGACTATGTACCTAGCCTTACTTGCTTACGATGTTTAAAATTGTTGTAGTAACTGTTAAACTCAGCAAAGTGGTGGTTAAACTGCTCCATACATAAATGAACTTGAATTTTTGACAAAATACATGCGTTTAAGGTTTATACATTAATCTATACTTCATCTATGTACATACGAGGATTTTTTCGTCATATTCAGGATAATCTCCTGCGCCATCTAATCTTACTTCACTAACTGATTTAGGAGTTGGAACGGTATTTTCACAAATAAGGTCCTTAGCAATGTACGTCCAGTGATGCAGTAATGTTTATGTTTGCCACATTTATAGTATGTGTCTATTTACGACTTCGTATTTTAGTTCCGTAGATGATCAACAAAATTGTCAACCCCTGCTATATGTTTATTACAATTTTTATTATGCCTGGTGTAATATTTATAATATCGTTTGCGTATCAGCTTTCCCTATACTCATATAGTGGGAAACGTCACTTCACCATCATGGCTGAAAAGCTCCTGCGCATATCTTCCTGCTTGGAAAAGCATGTTTTGTTTCCATGCATTATCTTCGATACTGCGTATGCTAGCGAACCCTGATAACATCGATAAGGCAAAATCATTTACCCCACATACGTTTCTTACATGATGACGTTCTTTACCTATTTTTAGTAGAATTATGATGGTCATCAAGTTCTAAGCCGCATCTACTCCTCTCAGGTTTTCGAAAGACGAAACTTCTCTATATCCCAGTAGGCAACGCTTTGGAATAAGATGATGTACATTACAGGTAAGCTTGTAATGTTGTAAAACGTCTACAATAATTCTGACCAAACCTGAACGAAAGAACGAATTGATATTGCCATCATACAGGAATATATTATAGGTAATTTATCTGGTATGATTCTCTACTCTAGGAATAAATCCAAAAATTGTCCAGTTATCAGAAACAATGTCAAAGCGAAATAATACTTTTCTGACAACATTGGAATTTGTTTTGATAAATAATAGTTAGATAATTATTCACAAACTGCGAACAGCTTGGACATCCAAAAAACTTCTGCAGCAGAGAAACTAGATGTGGTAAGTGTTCTGGAAACCATCACACAAAAGAATACAAAAAGCAACGCAATAACGAAGCAACTGGAGCATTATGCAATGAAAAAGGAGACACAGCATATTATCAAGCTTGTGAAGTTTACAACAGAACAACAGGCAAGAAAACTTACAGTAGTACAACGTTTACAGCAGAAAGCTAACAATACTCAAGTGTCAACAAATCCAGCTGCCATTGGAAATAATGAAACAAAAGAAAGTGCAACGCCATGTGTCGATTTATGCAGAAAATATACAAAAAGCTAACAACAAACAAGTAGAAGTAAACTAAAAAATGAATAACTCATTTTTGCTCATACTGCTCGAAGTTTTTCTCTATCACCTAACCATATAAACAGTGCTCATTTCAAAGACGCACTTTTCCAATAAGTATTACAGCAAAATAAGGGAATATGATGTCTACTGGACTACTCACCCGAGTGAATATGCAAAAATTAAGCCCACGGACTTCTTCATCTCCAAGAACATCTAAACAAATCAAATCAAAACTGAAGGTGTGTGTGAATTAACATCTAACCATACCCCCTACCTGTATTAACCCTAAGGGTGTCAGTAATCAAAAAAGCAATAAACAATTTTACTAACAAAAATAATGAGCGAGACAACTAAAGAGTAAAGCTTTACAAAACCTACTTAGTTTAAGCGCAAAACTGAAATATAAAGATGATCTTGACGCTTACACCTGAGGCTTATTCTTTGTTCATATGCCTGCTTGATATTGACCGTCAATATATCAGATATCAATTTCGTAATCTCCATTCCACAATACAATAAGTGCATAGAGTGACAACCGTTATTGAGAATGTATTTTGAACACCGAAAATACTGTCCTACAATTTTCCTGCACGTTTCATAGGATGTGGTACTAATTCACTGTTAACTAATGGAATCGCATCTTTCTGAAAGAGAGTTAAAACTGTCATATTAAGGGTCATACTCAACATTTAAATCGATCTTGCACAGCGTTCCACAAGGCAGTATCTTAGAACAACTGTATTACACCGCAGATATTCCAGTTTCAAAAGATACTGTACTTGGGACATTTGCTGATGAAACAGTTGTTCTGGCGAAATACTTCATTCAAATGAAAACTATGGAAAAACTTCAAGTAATCCTTCATCCGCAAACATTATCGATTTTAACTCAGATTTTTCTCCATTTCTGATTTCACCTCTTCTGCACTCGGAAAATACTATAAAAGTAGAAAGGACCCTGTGCATCATGTTGGGAGCGGTGTATTTTGGAAGTTTATCTTCAATATAGTCTTGGAAAACAACAAGATTCCGCAAAAATTGGATGTAACTCCCACTCATGGGTCAACTCCTGAGCAGCTGGTCGAGAGATTATACCAGTTAAATCATCGTTGTTCAAGGCAGCTGTGAGTGGGCTCAAGGTTGCATTGATTCACCGAAAATATTCCGCCCTACAGTTCAATGCGGAAGAGGTGGCGTTATCATGGATAGAGATCATTTCAGTTGTAAAACCCCTTTACGACTCTTGGATAAATCTGATTCGAGAACTATGCAATGCATATCCACCTGGAAGTGATCACTTGAGTGAATCTTTGTCATCGACGGTGTGTCTATAAAAGCCCTGGAATGTCTAGGGTATCTTAGGACGACTCCTGTATTACACCGCAGATATTCCAGTTTCAAAAGATATTGTACTTGGGCCATTTGCTGATGAAACAGGTGTTCTGGCGAAATACTTCATTCAAATGAAAGCTATGGAAAACTTTTAGTAGCACAACAGTAGCACTAACAAAATTTATGAATGGATTAGGGATTCGAAATTACAGTTTACCAGGTTGGTCCAAATGACGTGGTCAGTTCGGTCCACGGCAATTTTGCTTAGCAATGAATAAATAGCAAGCAGAATCAACAAAATATCTTGGTATCAATTAAGCATCTAACGTTGTCAAAGCAAATTTCTTAGACTGACACTAATGTTTATTGTTATGTAATCAATCAAGAATTGTATGATGACCTCTAAACTAAAATGGTCTATAAAGTAATCCAAAATTCTGTTGCGAAGAAGCAACTGCTCGTCCAATAAACAACGTATATGTTACTTGTTGGTGAGTTCTTTGTGATAGGATTTGAGTCTTGATAAGTGTACTGGTTTTATATGATTATTCTTAGTTCAACCATCACATTTAAAGTTGCAGTGTAGTATAGAAAAGTCCAACAGGTCTCAATTACTTGTAAACTTTCACGCAACAAGCTAGTTGTGTACGACCATTGAAGTTATGTGCGTCTTGCTTAGCATATCTCCTTTCCATTTAAATATAGAGAAAGACGCTATAACGAAGAAGTCCATTGACGTCAATCCTCTTATCAATATGCTATGGGCTTAGTTGATCAGCATCTGTCTATGCTATTGGAGTAAAGAGATCATCACTAGACAGTTATCTTTTTATGGTTCTGCTTCCTGAGAACCAGGATTGATTGTAAAAGCTCCCTGGATCAGATGGATATTTCTTTATACATATGTTGATAATTCAACAAAACTCACAAGAGTGGATGGATCATAAATAAACCTTCATAATAATAATAACAATAGTTTTATTGAATAAGTATGATTATACATTATTCTCGTCAATAATATACAGTTCGTAAGACTCAAAATATTACATATCCTTCCTTACAACCCATTTACAACCCAGTATTCATATACTACGAAAGTTCTTGTCCCAATTGAATAATACTCTTTTTCCAATAATACTCGTTTAACTGTCTGTTTGAACCTTTTGTTATTCAACTCTTTTATTTTTGATGGCAATGCATTGTACAATTTGACCGATATATAGTTGAAAGTATTCTGGGATTTTTTGATTCTGCGATATGGTATTAACAGACTATTTCCATGACGCGTGTTGTAGATATGTAGATCTTCGTTCTTTGGCAATCGTTCTTCGTATGAACATTAACTAGGCAGGTAAGTATGAAACAACCCGGGATAGTTAGGATTTTCATATCTTCAGTTACAATACTTATTTGTCAAAGTCATGACATTTTATTTTCAACCCCAGAGAATCTGGAAAACTTATTGATGGTGATTTGTTGATGTCACATTTTCGAGGTATTAAGAAATTGGTTTAGGATAGCCAGAGACACAGAGAGAGAGAAAGACAGTATATTTTCCGGTTGCTTTGATTCCTTAACACCTTTGGATGACTCTAATTTATTTATCAAAGTTATACAATATTTTGTAAAGAATTCTAATTGCTTAAAAGAAAATTCTTTGTTCACGAATTAAATACCTAGGCATTATTTAATCTCGATAACACCTGACTGTAGCAAAAAAAAGCACCTCATGGATATTAGTATATTTTATTCCTTCCACCCACATGATCGAGCCGGGTATAATTTAACGGGTAGCTCAATGTGTTGAGAATATATATGTATAACATACATTGATATGTTGGTAGAGGTAATGGTAATAAAGATAAATGATTTGCAAAGATCGACATATTGATAATCAAAACGTATCTGCAACAATTCAAATTCAAACATTCTGAATTTTTAACGTTTAAGAACCACGATATTATTTATAAACATATAAAAATAATTTAAATCTGAATAGAAAGCTTGAATTGTCCATATCAAAATGATTGAAAAAATGGTAAAAGTTTAAGATTTCATTTTAGGTTTATTTATGAAGGTATAGAAATAATATATAATACAAATTATAGCTTGAAATCTCCATTTTAAAAGATTGCACAAACATTTCTTTAATGTTTAATTATATGTATTGAAATTGAAGTATTATTGACTCTAACATGATATCCCTCTAAAATCTTTCCAAACTCGATGTAATCAAGAAAACTCAACTCCTCTAAATGTACTCTATAAATAAGGGTGCATCAATAATGCGTGCTCAATTTATTCGACATGTTGAGACTCAATTGACCGTGCAGGAAGATTTATGCAGTTAGAATCCCGTTTCCGTATACAGATTTTGGTGTCGTTTACCCTCAAACATCAAAATGCGTACGGCTCGTCGTATCTGGGGGGAGAGAGATTCGACTAAATCTCGAACAAAACATGACAGGTGCTCTATTTAGTGCCGGTCATATAAAATATGCCCCGAGCTTGACTCCCCAAAAAAGCGTGTAGTCGCGTTTACCGCGACATCTGTCGGACTTTTTGTTTTTTTTTTCATGGACATATTTTATGGCTACGCAAATTTAGCGATTTGCATTTTTATTTAATTTGTTGTACATTTTTTTTGCATCCGGAACCAAATGATGTATATGATTTTTGGTTAAAAATAAATTAGGATTTAATCGGAACTTTTTATTCATGCATCAAAAAATTAAATGTAGATTTCTAGATAACAATCCTTCCGTTTTGTTGTATGGTTCGGTTGGACGACGTTCGTTATGATTTACTGATGGCCCCGAAAAAAGACGGAGCAGCAGACGGGCCACTAAGTTATAAATAATTGTTACAAATGAGAATCCGGCGTGCTTTGGGAACAACTAGTGTTTTAATAAGCACCTTCACCAATATTGCCTCCCGATAATACATCGATCAGATAAAGCCCCGTAATTATAAGCTCTGCCCAAGGGTCGGGCCCGAACCGTTCCTCTTCTTCTTTTGCAAATATACTACATACACACATCCCGACGCACACACATTTAGAAACGCCTAACGGCTACAAGAACAACAATACGAATGTGTGTGAACTGGTTCTTTTCCCTTTTCGGGGCTCGGATTAGACATGGATGATGTATGATATCCCGGCTTGTGATGCCTTATGATTTTCGCGTCAGTGTGTGCTTTTCACAGAAGATATATGAATTCTTAAGATACTATGACAGTATAAATACTTGTTGGTGTGGTGGTAGTTTTTGAATCGAACCATTAATTATTATTTTACCCAGTTGGTGTAATTAAATACAATTATAACAATTAAATCGACTTAATTGCGATGCATTTATCGATTTTAATCTCTATTTCGAATACGTTTTCAAACATCTTAACAACTTTAACAGTCAGTGACTCATAAATAGTTGTACTATCGATCTTCGACTAATTGAATAATAAACAAATTGTCGACGCGGTTCTCTTCACAAAATGAAATTATAACTATTAAGTGCAAATTTGTGCGAGAACTGGGCGGCGCAAGCGCCGGCAACTCAACGAACGCCCTCTGGCGATGATCTAGAAGCGAACGCAAAAACGAACGGCGTCGGATCCAAATCACGATCTTCAGCCAATTCAGAGGCTATCAGCCTCTCGTTTAACTGGTAGGTGGTGGCCAGAGGGCTATCGCAATTTTCGTTGTACTCACCGTCGAGTGCAACTAAAACGTTAGATCGATATTTATTAAGCTCTTGATCAGTAAGGATGGATTATTTTCTCCATTAACCTAATGGGGTATTAATATTAAACTATAACGATTGGGCATTGAAAATTATTAATTAAATTGATGTCGTTAAATTTTTCCATTAAGAAGAATTTGTTGACAAAACTATCATATTTGAATTATATCTGAATTATGTAATTGAAAAGACCGAGTAAATCGTGATCAATTTACCTCGGTTTATTTATGTATGTGGCAATTCAGTAATCACAAACATCTAATTTCAAAGGTCATTACGGTAAATCGAAGACGAATAAAGTTGTGTCGCTTCACATTAGGGCCGAATTGGTTTTTGTGTCGACCAGTAGTTTTATAAGTATTAAGAAAAAATGACCGAGAAGTACGATAATATCTGACAAACGGTAAATTACCCGATAACTGGCTAACAAATGTCCATTTTCCATGTCAGAAACGTACACTGGATAATTATCCTTGTTACCTCATATAACATTTTACCCTCCTTCTAATGT
The DNA here is from genome assembly GCF_000648695.1 of Onthophagus taurus. Classification (NCBI taxonomy): domain Eukaryota; kingdom Metazoa; phylum Arthropoda; class Insecta; order Coleoptera; family Scarabaeidae; genus Onthophagus; species Onthophagus taurus. Next base: position 23,611 of record NW_019280526.1, read on the forward strand.
ATGCGTCATAGTTACTAAAGAAAAGGCATAATGCATCGGTAACTAGCAGTATAAAAGTTAAAAGCTATATAATTGAACGACAATCGTATTTCTATCAAACTTGTATTAAATATTTCTTTTTTTAACGAATTTTACGCCCTGTTAGATAGTGACCGCGATACGCCTCAATAATTTAAACAATATTAATAGTTTCTATTAAGTTTATTGCATTTGTGTATAAGAAAATTGCGGTTAACAAAAGTTGAAGAAGTAAGGATTTTACCGTTAACGCGGAATAAATTTAAAGGAATTCGTTTTGTAACTGTATTTTCAAGATTTCTTTGCTTGTGGTTGTAATGAACAATAATTTTGTATTACATTGTATTGGTCACTTACTACAATTATAATTCCTGCAATCTTAGAAGTTATAAGATAAAACATTTTGAAACCATAACACAAGGTTTAAGGTGAGGTTTATTTAAATTTTAAATTTTTTAAGGAGTACAGAGTGGCCAAATAAACGTGCGAAGTAGTGTATCTTGGAAACTAAAGTGGCTAAGAGAAAATCCTGGAAATTATTTTCAGGTTTCTAAGATGGCCGCTATATTGACATAAAAAATGGGTGTATGTTTTTTAAAGTTAATATAAATTATAGGTTTTTTTTAAAACACTTTTTACTCTATCTCTAAAAATAAAGTGGGGGGTGTTCGAAAATGTTTCTAAACAAATGCCAATAATTTCAAAATGGCTAAACGGATTTTAATAAACTTATCGGTATCGTTGAAAAGAGCTTTTCTTGAACTACAAATCGTACCTTATTTGTAGTGATTACAAGTTAGTGCATTGGCACTAGAGGGCATTTTTCGATGTTACAATAAATATTATAAATTTTCTTAGAAAAGTTAAATCTTTATTACTTTCTTTTTATGAAAAACAGCAAAATGAATCCCAAACAAGCTAATAGTGAAAACTGTACTCCAGCTTGAGTTTGCAACACCAATAACCACCCCCATAAATAAATATTCGAACAAGTTAAGTGTGGGGATCTGGCTGGCCACGGAAAAAGGCGTTTAGATAATCTCTCACATTTATATCAAAATGTGCTGGACAACAGTCCAGTTGTAAGAACAAATTTTGTCGTGTTTCCTATGGTAATTGATTGCCCAACTGATCAAAACCATAAAATTTTCTCATTAAATCTGCTTTCACCGATATTTTAGATTAGGAACATGATATAGAGGGGCGGCTTTTACTAGCTCGTTTGGGCTTCATTTAGCCATTTTGTCATGAAACAAAAGTAATACCAATAGACTTAACTTGCTAAGAAAACTTACAATTTCCATAGTAATATCGAAAAATGCAGTCTAGTGGTAACATACCAAATTACAATCACCACAAATAAGGTAGGATTTATAGTCCAAAATAAGCTCTTTTCAACGTTACCAAGATTATGAAATTCCGTTTAGCCATTTTGAAATTATTGGCATTTGTTTAGGTTAGGAGTTAAGAAATTAAATTTTTTGAGGTTATAAAGGATCATTTTTGGTTTGATTATACCATATTTTAAGTTTCCAGCTTGAATAATTCGTTTTATATAAATTTTAAAAAGCCACCAACTAAATTTGATATTTGTTGAAAATCTGATTAAAGAAACACTGTTCTCTCAAAAAGATCGGAGATTTTGGCATAAAACTTTTTGAGATTATAAAGAAACGTGATACACCAAATTATAAAGGTGAATTCATTTTAAGTACATTTTATTAATTTAAAATTTTTTTCTTTTCCCATGGACCGCAAAACAACGTTTAATCATATCGAAAACTTTAGTAAAATTAAGAAATGTAAGTAATAGAAACATCAAATTCATTGGTTTGCAACGTTGAGCTTTAACCATTGACATGACAAATTTTAGTATAGCACTCAAGTTCTGCCATTGAATCATCAAGGAGTACAGATACAGATAGTACTAATAGTACTAATACAGATAGTTTACACCCGTAGAGCTCACAGTAAAACTAATTTCAATGCCTACCATGAAAACCATATTCATCTGAAAAAAACTCCAGATTTATGGTAACGAATGACGAAATAATGTAGATAGATGTATCAATAACAATGTTTAGACCAAAAGACTGAAGTATAAAAGAGTAAACACCAAATTCAGTCACTGTATCAAGTAAGCAGAAAGATGATAGAAAGGATGGCTCCAACTCTATTCAAACGAGAACTTTTATGATGAATGAGATACGTCCATTGAGCGAACATCAATTCATAATTGTTCAATTAATGGAAGAGTTTCCTCGGGATTACTCTGTGTATATTTTATACAGGTTCCTACACATTCAGATCAAATACCATGATATCAAACAATACTTTGACAAATAAATAATTCGAAAAATTGGGAATTTGTTGGCATTTTCGCTCCATTTCTGATATGTTGTGGTCGTAAGTGCTAGGCATTAAACGTTTGTGCCAGATATAAAAAATAAAAGAGTATCTTTTCAATTAAGAGACTATAGAACGAAAGTGGCGAGAAATATAACATAAGTTGGCCTCACCACATATAAGGTATATTGAGTGAGGTCAAAAATCAATGATAATGTTTACCATTACAAATAGATTCATTTAGCCCAGTAAAATATTGTATTGTCGAAAATAAGTATAAGCCAGTCAGCTAGAAGGACAACCACAAAAGAAAGCTGTAAAGTAAACATGAAATCACAGGACGATAGAGGACCACGAGGACACTGAAACAGCATCAACTATAAATCATATAAATCAGCAGAGAAAAGCAACAAGAAGCATTAAGAAGAAGAGTCACATCAAACCATGCGAGACCTAACACAAACCAACGCAAACTCAACATTTGTTTCACTCAAAAAGTAAATGTTCTAGTTGCGGATAAAAGAAGATCCTATTACTAAATAGAATAAATGCAAGCACCCAAGCAACCAAAGAAACCACAAAGATAAAGATGGAAGATTTGGAAAATACTTTAAAAAGCTGTACGAAAATATGGCAGTAACCGAGAAACACAGAACCTTCTGAAGCAGACGTGGAAACTAATGCTTTACCGACAGTTGAAAAACAGAAAATCACGATAAAATGACCACCAATAAATATGGTGAAAGATGAAATACACACCCTGTTTAACATAATTATCAAAAGTAAAAGGATACCATCTCAATGGAGTTACAATATACTTATACCAATCAAGAAGGATGGACATACAAACTCCAGCAGTTATATGGGAATTAGACTTTTGAGTTCTATCCAAAACTGGATGACCAGAATGCTATCAGACAAACTAACTGGGATCTGCGAACAAGAACAGGTTTCAGAATTTCATAAATACAATGTTCGTTATCCGACAAATAACTGAGAAGACCATAATATTCAATAAAACAGCTTTTATATGTTACGTCGATTTTTAAAAGGATTTTGATAGAGTAAGGCTAGAGACGTGACTTTGCCAGAGAAACGACACATACATCGAGATGATGTGGCACTTGTAAGTGACATGACTACTGGAGGTCAGGCTTTTGTAAGAACAGAGGAGGAACTCACGCAATGTTTACCAATTACAACTGGAATGGGGCAAGGAAATAGTCTCAGCTTGGCTCTATTCAATTTAGTAATGGACAAAATATTTTACTAAACGATGCATGGTGAAAGGGGGTACAGGTTGAGCAAGAAGGAAATAAGGATCATAACTTACGCAGACGATACAGTTTTAATCTCTGAAGACAAAGACGAAGATAATCAAAAAATCTGCCAAAATCGGCTGGGAGGGAAAGGCTCCTGCACGTCCCCTGAATAACTGGTACAAAAGCTGGAGTCCAGCATTCCTATCAAAACTCTGAACTCTTGAAAACAGGGCCGAGATCTACTATAAGAGGAAGAAGAAGAAGAGAAGAAATTGGCCACCACATTGGTCAAGTAATAATAATTAATTAAAAAAATCCATTCGTGATGGCTTTAATGATATAACGAAGATCTGCTGTAGAAATATTGTGCATATTACCAACAATAAATGACTTGGCCCGGTTGTATTAATATTGCTATTAAAAATTAATTGATGTACATTTTATGCAATGGCATCGTGTGCTTCTTTGGTACATTGATTGCAAGGAAAGTCTATAATTGCCGAAGGACAGGTGTGCTTACTAATTTTGTTGGATAGGAAAGTAAGTGCATTATAAGTATATCAATTGTCGCAAGTCAGATTACTATTCTTACTTTTCCATAGCTCCAGTAAACGGCGAGTTAGGACATCTAGTTGATAGATTTTAGATAAAGCATCTCAACCTACAGTCTTATTCATTGTTTGGCTAACATAAACGACACACTTTAGCACCACTTTCCTGTTAGCTCTGCAAAATGCTTCATCACTAGCCACGATGGTAGTATTTCGGATTCAGATCAATGGAAAGCTGTTTACATCGCCTAATGATGGGTCCTTATACATCCTTCAACAAAAGCTGCTACCATTTTCACGGATTATCTGGAGATCAATCTGACTAAGAAAAATTTGCTTAACTTGTTTACATAGACTTTGACTCACATTAATGACAACTACTTCTGCTTTTGATGGCAAAGTCAATGAAGTTGTATTAACCAACAATATGAAATGTTTTTGCTTCTAAGTAAAAGATGGTAGATTACGATTTATGATATGTTAAAATCAGTTCTACATCATAAGATAGAATCAACATAATCATGTACAAAGGAAATTTAACGTAATGGCTAAAAACATGGAAATGTCATTGTGCGATTGCTTGAAAACACTGTCATTTAATGGATAGTTGCACAAAACAATATTTTATAAATAAAGAATATTATTAAAGTACATTTAGAGTTGCAAGGTGATGATATGATTGAATTAAAACCGAAAATGTTATCGCTGCTGCATTTATGGGAAAACTACTTCTCTTCAAAAGAATACAGGCAGAGATGAATCTTGCGCTGTTTCTAACATCTTAAATGCGTTTTAATTTGTGGCCATCATTTTACTGTATTATTTCAAAATAATTCGCTCTGCGACACTTTCGATTGATGAAGATTTATCTTGAAATCGGTACTGATTTATTGATTTAAAATACATGCAAGTTAGTAGTTTTAGTAAAGTGTTTCATTTTTATTCATGAATAGAATCATGTTCAATGTTTCTAGTGGTCAGCGTTATCAACTGTGTTTGCAAAGTAGGAAGATTTGCTAACATATTAGTAATACTTTAATAAATCATTTTGACTCAAATTTTTTGACTCTTTTCAAACTTTTTCAATGCTTAGGTTAACTCTAATTGTGAACTGTTTACTTTAACTTTTTGAGTATCAAAACATTGATCTTTATACAATATTTTCAAATAGTTTATTCAAAATCAAAATGGTATTTCTAATTTTTACAAATTTTCTTAATTCTTAAATTACTTCAAACTATAGAGCGTTTGATTTTGAATCGTTTCAAATTTTTTTCATGCAAAACTAAAATTTAAAAGAAACTTTTAATTTGTTTGTATAAGAGGATCATTTTAGTAAATTTTCAATCAATTTAATCTTGTACCCTCCATCGTTATTGTTATGAATCCGGTGCGTTTGATTAAATTTGGGGTGTGCGGTTTGGTCGCGGGGTGCCCGCACCCAGAACATGGCACAGCCGATTGCTGTTTCATTAAGTATTCATTGGTCGGGTCTGATGGCCACAGTGGGGAAACCAGGAGTTCCCGAGGGATCCAGATTGCCTGGATCCTTTAACGCGCAATAATGTTCGAAAACGACCTAGAATTCGGTTAGGACTCGTTGGAGGGCGAGAAATTCGCCTACGTAGACGATGCCGTCCCATGGCGTATTGTTTACCGACATTGTCCCACAATTGTTTTCAGTATAATTGAGTTAAGCACGCTTAAGTTGATTTAATGGGGGTACATCGAATTGGAATTCAATTAATAATTATTTATTTTGTACGAGGGTGCGATAATAAGTGCTTATGAATATAAATGGTATGTAAAATTGTATTAGGCGTTAATAGAAACGGTTAAAGTGTAACAAGGTCTTTGTGATAACGATAAATTCCGCATAAATGCGTTGGCCGTTTCTTAGAATAAAAAAAATTGATAAAGAAACGTATGACAATTTTTGCAAATTATTAAAGAGTGAAATTAAAACTACTAAAAAACAGTTGAATACAGATTATATTATTAATTCTAATAATAAAACAAGAGCGTCTTGGCAACTAATAAACCGCCTTCAAGGTAAAGCTACCACAAGTGGTATAAAGCCAGCAGATTTTGAAGCTACAAATGAGTTCCTAAATATTCTGACGGAAATAAATCCTTCACTGATGGCTGTTTTCCGGATGAGTTAAAAAAGACAGTAATAATCCCAATCTATAAAAAAGGAGACAAGTCCTGCTATGATAGCTATAGTCCAATAGCACTTATATCGAATCTTGGTAAAATTTATGAGAAGCTTGTACACAACAGAATTATAAATTATTTAAATAAATACAATATATTGCACGACAATCAAAATGGTTTTCGGAAGGGAAGATCCACCGACCATGCGATGTTTCAACTGTTGGAAAATATCATCTTGGGATTAAATGAAAAACAGGCCACAACAGCATTGTTCATGGATCTTACAAAAGCCTTTGATAGTGTACATCACTCAATCCTTTTGACCAAGTTGGAGAGACTTGGCTTTAGAGGTGTTAGCTTGTCATGGATGAAATCCTATCTATCAGGAAGGTTACAATATGTAGTTGCCCACAATGAACAGGGAACAGAAATAAGATCAGCTTGGAGAGAAGTCAAACTGGGAGTACCTCAGGGTTCCATATTGGGTCCTCTATTGTTCCTCCTGTATGTGAATGACTTACCACGTGTAACGAACAACATTACGATAATGTTTGCGGATGACACAACGACTGTGGCGAGGTGTAGCACTGATTATGAAATCCAGAAATCACTTACTGTGGATCTGAATAAACTTGCGGATTGGTTTGAAGCGCACAGCATAAAGTTAAGTACAAAAAAAACGAAAATTGTTATTTATCATTTATGCTCTGACCAGATCAAGGCGAGGTATCGGGATACTGAGATTGCCAATGTTGAAGAGATTTCGTTTCTGGGTTGGAAAATGGATCCTGGACTGTCTTGGACCAATCATATTGATTTCCTTGCTGGCAAGATCAGTCATTTCTCCTATGCCATTCGGATGATTTCCAGATCAGCTGGCATTGAGGCAGCATTAAGTGCCTATTATGCTTATGTCCATTCCTTGCTAAGATATGGAGTTGTCTTTTGGGGCCGTGGTGTTGGTATAGATAGAATCTTCATACTACAGAAGAGGTGTGTAAGAGCAATCTTTGGTGTAAAAAATACTGATAGCTGTAGAAGTTACTTTAAAGACTATAAAATACCTACCTTGTATGGAATTTATATTCTGGAATGTGCTGTATTGGTTAGGAAGAATTACTTTGAATTTTTCAAAAAATATGAAATATCACATCCTCGAAACACGCGCGGGAAGGTGAAGTGCTATTTTTGGTGGCACCCAAAAACGCACCTCACTAAGATTTAGAAGAAGGCTCTGTACCAGAGTATCAAGATCTTCAATCACATTTCGGAAGGTACAAAGATCCTGCCAGTTCCAGGATTCCGGAGAAGACTGAGAGCTATTGTCACGGAAAATCCGATGTATACCATTGACATGTTTTTCCAATTTAATGTTTGAACTTAATGTGTATTATATTGCAATGTAATTATTGTTAAATTGACGTACTCTACGCTTTTTTGGTAAAATGGGGGAATAAAGTATTATTATTATTATTACTATTTAAATTCCAATTCAACTTTAATCTTTTCTTTAATAATATATTCAATATCACGATCTATTTAAATATTGTTAGTGGTTTTATAGATTAATTATGATATAAATACACCAAAAAAATCTTATCTGCTTTAAAGGAACCCCTTAATCATATAGTCATTAGTCATATTTGCACCTACCGTGTTTCTTGCTGTACGTAATTTTATTATTTTCACCGTCTACGCATCCGTAAAGTTCAGGATTGCGAGGAAGATGATTATTACGATGGTAGGAAACGCAGTATTTGCATAATTTCGCGTCGGTTTCAGCGGATAAACGGCCACGTCCTGAAATTACGACCATGGAAACACACTGTGTGATTCAGCGGATTTGACTTGTTCGCGTTAAATAAATTCATTTTTTGTATCTGATCACGAACCATAAAATTATAAACAACCTTTAACACACTATCTTGGTAGACATCTAATCATAATTTGTTTTGGATTTGAATTTCGTACGTAATTATGGAAATTATTTAATATCTGTACTTAAACCAAATAAATTTATAAGCAAACAATTTTTTCTGATTGGTAATTCTGATTCGTGAATTCTTAAATTCGTAATAAAAAATTTCTTCGCGTCTTATCTATTTTGTTTTTCAACTGTAATAAACTATAATTGCGTAATGATATAGCTGTTAAGTTAGAGCAACTGCAACAAAGTGCCGTGCACAAAATAATCCACACGAACAGAAATAGCACCCGTTCAATTAATACTAGAAACAATGGCAACGAGGAGCAATTTAATGAAGTGATGTTACCACACTCATGCTATGTAGTAATATCCCACTTCATGCGAGCTATCTTTTAGTGCCAATTGTTGTTTCTTTTTTACGTTTTATTGCGAGTAATGTTAAGGGAAAAAACAAATCACGCGATCGTATATTATACATGTTATTTGTACTTTTAAAATAATCGTTATACAAGAAAAATAATATAAAATAAAAAAAGATAGTTTAAAAGAAAGATATAATTTTAACGGATACTTTTAGTGTTCATTTGATATAAAAAATGTTTTCTTCAAGTTTCATATTTAAGCCCAAGGTGATTTTTTAAAGGTAACAATTAATTTTCTTTAATTTTGTTATAATCAAAATCGCATAATATGTACTTTTTCTTTCTAAATCTGTACATATTTTCAAAAATGGGACCGTTACTCTCAATCAAATAGAAAGACGGTCTTTAATAGGTATGAAGTCCACAATATACATAATAATAATATAATTTATTTGTTAATAATTATATTTGAATCAATAAATGAACGGTACACGTTAAATGAATGATTATAATTTGAATTGACTGATCACATGAACGAACGATTGATTATAATAATTTGAATTGATTGATAATAATTGATTTGAAATGATTGATTTGAATTGATTTGATAAGACTAATAAAAAGAGGAATATGATGGACAAAAAAAAATTTATATTTAAAAATTGAAATTAAGTTAGATTAAACTTAAATTGAATTTTTATGTTATTAGAATTGATTATCTCGCTGTGGTGACAGTTTGAGTTTTCTTTTAAAAGAAATGCTGGTTTAAGGTTATTAATATTAACAGCTACTTCGTGTTTTGATGATGTGTATAGCAGCGCGAATACCAGGATGTGTTAAGTTGTGAAATTTGTTGAAAATTGTTCGAGGATTGTTTTTTGAAATGTCGCACCAAAGCTTTACATCTGAATGTGATGTTGTTTGTTGCGATAGGTTATATTTAGTAGTTTGTGTGTTTGAGTATTGTTAGTTTAGTAAATGTGTTAATTCTGTATCATTAAATTGTGCGTTTCTTTAAGTTTCTGTGTCAGGGTACTGTGAATTTAGAGAATCAATTTTTGTTCGGGACAACGTGCCCGCTACAATGTTTGATTCTCCTGTAATGTACCTGATATCTGATGTGAATTGTGTTATGTAACTAAGATATCGTGTCTAACATGGAGCTTTTTTCTGTGTTAGAAAAAAATGTGTTAATTAGTGGTTTGTGGTCAGTGTAAACCACAAATTGATGTCCATGTAAAAAATGTTTAAAGAATTTGATACTAGTGTAAATTGCTAACAATTCTCTATCAAAAGTTGAATAATTTATTTGGCTTGAAGATAATTTTTGAGAAAAAAATGTTAAAGGTTGTGTTTTATTATCTATGGTCTGTGATAAAACTGCTCATATGCCTTTACTTGAGGCGTCTGTCGAATAAAGTGAATAAAGTGTTTTTGATAAATGATGTAAAGGAGCTAAAATGTTTGATAAAAATCTATGATAAAAATTTATCTTTCCTAAGAATCGCTGTAATTGTTTTAGTGTCATTGGTTTTGAAAATTCAGTTATGGCAAAAACCTTCGATTGCAAAAGGCGAATGTCTTCAGCAGAAATTTGATGACTTAGGAAATTTAAGTCTGTAACTCCAAAAACACATTTTGTTGGTTGTATATTGATATTACAAGAGCGTAACATCTCAAACAATGGTTGTAAATGAAGATAATGTTCTTCTACATTGCAACTGGCTACTAGAATATCATCTAGATATACGAATAGGTAATCTAAGCCAGATAGAACTTCATAGATTATTATTATTATTTATATAAATAAAAAATGTAACATCAAAAATGAGATAAAATATCAAATTTAAAATGTAGTTCATTTTTATTATTAATAGTAGTTAAAGCTATTATATACCACTATACCGTCTTTCAAAAAATCGATAAACTATGTAAAATTAGAAGGATCGGTTACATTTTCAGATCCTAAAATTGTTTAATTTTTGTTCTTAAAGTCTTTAATTTTAATAAACTATCGAATAAGATAATAAAAAAAATTGTAACGGTCCCATCAACCGTCACGTCAGGTTTTTGAGAAATGCTTTTTATATGTTTGCCATCTGAAGAAGACACTTCAGGCCCCATTTAATAAAACCGTCGAAATTAAAAGACCTAATTCGTGATATATTTTCTGTCGCAGTATTTTTCAACTGAAAATGTCTTTTATTTTGCAATTATGTTATTGATTTAATGCTAGCATTAGATTACAAACACCAACCGGAAGAAATCGTCTTTTTATCTCCATCTCTGTTGGTCTTCATTGTACATGAAGGTATGACACGTCTCCTTGATAAAATCAAGTACAAAATCTATAAATGGTCTACTAACTTGGATTCACATAGTATTGCTGATTCCTTTGGGAATGAGAAAGTCGAGCGAGAAATTTGCACTATACTGTTAAGCAACTAATAAGATGATTCTTACGCTTCATGTGCCGTCATTATTTTTAGGTTTTTTTTCATCATGTCATATTAATACCCATTCACAGCCATAGGTTACTACTGATCTTATAATGCTCTTATATATAGTTTTAACCTTGATCTAAGATTTTGGATTTCACTAGGTCTCCGTTCCCGTAATAGCATCGGTTAATGTGATTTATTTTGGACCCTAGGTATGAGAGTCATCGATGATTTGTTTTCTGCCCACCTGCATATATTTAGTTTATGTTGTTTTAAAGGGCTTCTTGTTTCTTTTAAGGAGTTTCTTGTTCCACTTAGTATTGCCACATCGTCTGCATAGGCATAGTACTTGGTACCTAGATAACCAGTATACGTGACCTTACTGAGAACATTTCTATTACCAGGTCGAACAGCATGGTACAACAAATTCATCTCCTTGTCTAACACCACTGATGATATGGAGGACCTCCGTATGTTGATTGTCTAGTTTCACTGGTATGTTGAATCCAGTCATGGTCATGTTAATGAGTTCCACCAATTTCTTGAGGATTTCGAGCGTCTGTAGATTACTTTTAATTCAGAATTTTATTTCTATTTAGTCACTAAATAGTTACTGTCGAAGAGTTGTTTAAAATCTATCAAATATATTATACAGATTATTATTATTATTATTTCTCAAAGGTGTTTGCTCCCATGTCTCAAGAGTTCAGATGTTATACCATCTGATCCTGGTACTTCATGTTTCTTTATGCATTTAATTATCCGTGTCACTTCATGACATATGGATGCAAATATCATTTCTATCCTACTTCAGAAAACTGTTTGAGAAGATTTTAGTTTGCAGATACACTATTTCGATGGAAAAGTTTAGAACTAAAGAATGATGTCAATAGGATACCTCAGGAGCGCATTGTTATATAACATTTATGTGATCGGTTGAACACCGAATATTGATTTTTGGGTATAGAGCAGTTTCCTATGATGTTTAGTATGTAGAAATCATGGAGAAGACAGAATGAGAGTTCCAAAATGTTGTTATTATAGTTATTCGAATTAATTCAATTTCGAATACAGAAGAAGAAGAATGTTGTTTTAGTTTAGCTTTCTATCGCCATGATGAAGCTTTACGTAACTAACACACAAGAAAGTTTGAGCGATAGAAAAGATATTATGAAAGGACAATGATAATGAATAAGAACTTATTGAAAAGAAAAGTAGTACCTACTTCATGATAAAATATTCAGTTCAATTACTTTAAAGTCAAAAAAAGCTCTTACTCAGGTTACAAAAGATTGTTTAAAGTTAGGTTATACAACAACAATTTTAAGTTTTTCGGTGGGAAGATTATCTTTTTGAAATATTTGTAAATCACCAATTTTAATTTGATGTTTTTTGAAAATGAAGTTAAAGAAAAATCTTTTTCGCCAAAAGTGTTTGGAATTGGGATAAAAAATGTGCGGATTTATAACAGAACGTTTGAGTGAATAAATTGAGTGAATAAATTATTTGATAATATTTCTTAAAAATTATTGATACTATATGAGGGTTTATAAAAATCATTATTTTCCTCGAAGTGGAAAGGAATTGAACAATGAAACCTTTTTGAGGTTATAAATGATCGTTTAAGGTTAGTTGAAGTTCAAATACACGAAAATTCATGAACAACTTTTTGTATAATATTTTTACAAATCATTAATTTTAAATATGACGGTTTTTGTAAATAACTTTTTGATTTATAACTGCCCTAACCCGGAGTTAACATTCGAATAAGGTCAGGTTAAGCGTTGATTAGTATACGATTTAGGTTTTATAAAACCCATTTAGACTCAATATGATGTAAATGTTACAGCGAAAGTCGATTCTGCAGTAAAAGTTGATTCCGCCTAGGTAAGTTGATTAAAAGCGAAAAGTGTTGAATTTTGATCAACAATTTACTAGTAAAAATTGACTATACCTAAATGTGTATCATTTATTACAGCAAGGCAAAGATTTGTGACACTTTGAGTTGCAAAGCACACCTTTCGTCTTACACATGCACTTCATGGATTTGCATTTAGTGTTGCAAAACAATTTAAAAGTCCTCATAGCTATTGTTTTATCTATAGGAAGTTCATTTACCAAAAAGTTTTAGCGTGCGCACAGAGCAACATCAAATCGACTTTTAGTAAACCACAGCAGGCATAGTTACCTAATTCTTCCTAGAAAAAGTTGATCTGTTTATTTTCAATCAACTGTTACTGATACTTTTAGTAAGAGTCGACTTTAACTAGGCAGAGTCAACTCTTACTAACAATCGAAAGTCGATGTAACATAAACGCTGAAATTCTCGTAATTTTTTTTATTAGCGTAAGATTAACTTGCGTTTATTAAAAATTTTGCGAATTATCCGATCAATTAACTGTCTGTTAAAATTAACGTGACGTTATCTGTCAATGAAAATTCGATTAAATTCTTATAAAACAAATTTTTCATTTATCGTAACTTCGAATTAACCTTAATGTACGGCTAACATCACGAGTAAAGTATAATCATCTATTGACAACATCAATTTTTAGTAGAATATTCCTTATTGTTGTTAAGTTACTTTCTATCCAGATTAATCGAGTTATTAATCGATAAATCTAGGAATGTAAATTGGCAACCATTTCATATAAGACGAAACTAATTCCCTACTTAGCACAACTAAGATATGATATCTCAAGAAAATAAGTACTTTTCTCATTCCGTACGCGATAATTTGTTAGATTGCATACAAGCTAGTTTTAATCGTCAGAAAACCGCGTGGCTTAATAAATTTAATCGCACTCGACTTAAACCGAGCGATCTCAACGAAGATAGCCACGCGTTTCTAACCTACCGCAACGTCTTTCGTGCTCTTTCCTCGATACGTCAAGAAGGAAGACGGACCTCTCTGGTTTATATCGCTTAAAAGAGAGAAAAACGATGTAATTGCCTCTGCGCTCTGAGATCAATTAGCAAACTAGATTAAGATTATATCGATTAAAGGTATTCCGTGAGCGGCGGTACATCTTCGGCGACGTTAAAGGCAATTTTGTCGGAAATGCGGTCGTGATGTACGAATAAAATATCGACGTGAGTTCGTGAACAAGACATTAAGGCATAAAATAAAATGAAAAAGGATTTTCATCTTGAAAAGTCTCTTTCAAATGTCGCTAAAAATTGAACAATAAGTATTCGATAATAGATTAGACCTATCGATAATTTCTAATTGTCATAAACGCCCTTTGGGAATTCCATTGTAAATAGGTTCGAGGAAGAAGGTCAAAAGCTAAAATATCGATTGCGTTTCGCTAGCAGTTAGCAGTCCAATCAATCATTGACAATAGCGTGGTGACAGGGACAAGTCGCGGGCACCCCTTTTCAGTTAAACCCTACTGGAGAAGAAGGGATTGCGGTCCATGGAAGCAATGGGGAAGGAATAAACACGCGACGCGCGCTGGGACGCTTGAACGTCAGATGCACTTAACAATTGAAAAGTCAAGGACCGTGGGTAATGTTGTGACAAATTACCCTTTGGTAATGCGCAAAGCTAATTTTCCATTATCTATTCTACTTTATTCCATTTATTCTATTTATTATTTTGGGGATTGTTAACACTGGTGCTTTTAACACAGTGGTTTTGTTGTCCTTGATATAAGATTGATTTTGGATATATTTATGCTCACAATTTATGAAGCTATCAATGATTTTGTAAGATTTGCTCTCGTTTTTTTTTAAATCTTTATTATCATTTTACATTACAAAAATAGGAAAACAAGAAACAAAATAACAAATATATTTATAATGTCAGTTTTGTTTTGAAAAGTTAGGATATATCGAAGCAAATAGAGAGGAAAATGTCGAAAGCTGAATGTATGAGCTTTTCTTTTATAATTTTCAGGGGACAATCTCTTTTTAAAGACTAGCAGTAATCTGCCATCATGTGACAACCCCATCGACCCTGATACCTTTCCTCCATCACTTTTAGATTCTGGTGGAACCGCTCTCCCTGTTCCTCACTACAATTTCCTAAATTATCCGGAAATTTATCCAGATGATTGCGGAGATAGTGTAACTTGATACTACTAGAGTCTGAAAGTTTGTCAGCATATTTTGTACAATTTCTTCATAATTTGGTGCTTTATGGTTACCTAGGAAATTTTCGACTACCAACACAAAATTTTTCCAACCTTTACTTTCCTGAACAGTCATAACTTTAATAAAATATGTGTCTTTCATCAATTGCCGTATTTGAGGACAATCAAATATTCCAACTTTCAACTTTTCCATACTAAGCTTCTGAAATTTTCTACAAATTGCTTAATCATTCCTAACTTAATATGTAATTAAATTCCAAGAATTAAAATATAATATTGCAGTTTTACTGGTTTAGAAATTTTAATGTATTTTAGTTTCTATTTTACATGTTTCGCTCGTTCCATGCGTGCATCATCAGAACTACAAAAAAATTATTTTTTCATTAGATTAAACAGAATGGAAATGTTGTTTAATTATAAAACCATATCGTATCAAAAATAAACTTAAAAAATATACTTACATTGAAACTTATAATTGAAAAATCAAATATTATGTAACAAAATACTGTAAAAAATCATTGAATATGCATTATGTGGTAACTTATTTAATTCACGGGTACAACAAGAAGTTATGTTATATTTAAAATAAATTTAAAAAAATTTTAAAAAACATTAACGAAATGCGTCCTATTAAAAGGAAATTTTAAGACGAAATGTGCTTTGAGAACCAGAAATGCGTTTCTCAAAAACGTGTTTCTTACATTAAAAGATCCAAATATAAATCAAATCAAATAATACAAAGAAAAATAAAATAAAAATGTGGATAAATTTATAATTAAAATACAACCCAGAAAATCAATATTAATCTACTCAAAAAGGTAAAAAAAATAACACTAGAAATTCAAAATTATTATCTCAAACATTAGACTTAAAAGTTGAAACAATAGTTTGAAGAAAACTGGAATTCCGATAAAGAAATAGAAAAGGATAGGATAGGATATGGATCTGCGACTTCTAAATGAGGCTGGTTATAGAAGTCCTCGGTATATTGAGGAAAGGATTTATAAATCGGATAGTTAGAGTAGCAGACCTGATCATTCAAACATTCTTCCTCATCTACATTATCTCTAAATTTATTTATTTCGTAATTCTCCAGCAGATTCAACTTGTGGCCTTTATTAAGATGATGAAGCAGTTTAACATTTTTTTTTATGTAGAATTTATGGTTATATGTTGAGATGTGTGTACCAAAGTTAGATTCTTCTCTTTGCATATGTTCTCTAATTCTAGATTTTAATGTGCGACCTGTCTCTCCTATATCATATGCTCCACAGGTATTACATTCTAATTTGTAAACACCACTTTTATCTAAAATATTTACATTATCTTTAGCATTAAATAAAATTCTCAATAAAGTGTTATCATTTTTATAAGATAAATTAATACCATGTTTCTTAAAAGTGTGTTTGATGTTTGTAAGCTATCTCACCTGGAAATGGTATAGATCTATATATATCATTGTTTGATTTACTAGGTTGAAGACTTGTGGAGTTATTAATGTTCTGTTTAACTAGAAATTTACCAATAATAGAATTGATGTGATTAAGTTGAAAACCATTATTCATTGCAATTGATTTTATCAAATTAAGTTCCACATTTTTATCTTCTGTAGATGAAGGAATGTTATACCATCTGCGTAAATATGCTCTGATAACTGACGTCTTATGGAAATAGCAGTGGAATGAGTCAAATGGAATGATGGTATCGGTCTGAGCAGGTTTTCTATAGACCTTCTAATTAATAGAATAGTCGTTGTTTATCAGTGTCAAATCCAAAAAATTAAGTTCCTTATCTTTTTCAATTTCTAAAGTAAATTTAATTTTATGATGTAGATTATTTATATGAAAATGAAAATCTTCTATTAAATTTAATCCGTCATCATTCCATACAATAAGGATGTCATCCACGTATCTACGCCACAAAACAATGTTATCATTAATGTCGTTCTTATCGTCAATTAATAGTATATTGTTTTATATGGAAGAGAAGCAGTGCTTTTTATGGCGTGGTCTGTCGCTTAGCGACTCACTGCGTTCGTCGCTAATGACAGATGAGCCGTTAAAATTGTGGCGTGTCCGGCAATGACGGACCAGCCACAAACGAATCTGCTTCTCTTCCGAATAAAACATAGTATTTTTTCTTCAAACGTTGCAAATAATTGCAATATAAATTTTAATAAATTTAATAAAATGACAATTAACTTATTTTCCAATACGGCGCTAAAGTGACATGTGCTTCAGCGCTATGGCGCTAAAGTGAAATTTACTTTAGCGCCATAACGCTGAAGTACTTTTTTGCTATGTTGATCTTACCAACCGTCGTTATGCAACAATGACTTACTTCTACCGCGAGTAAACACGACAACAAAGTTGTCATTTAATGACGTTTGAAGAAAAAAGATGTTCTATGTTGGACTGGTTAAAGAATGGACTTAATTATACAATTCGATTAATATGTAATGGTGGAAGTATGATTTTGTCTCTGCGCACTAACGGCTTCCTTATTACATTGGCTTTACCGATAGTTAAAGAATTTCTTACAGGCCAAACATCTTGTTCCCAATGACGTTGCTTTGCTCTACTGTCCCACATACAAATGAAGCAAGGATATTTCGTGTTTCCACTTTGTTGACCAAGTCAAAAGTTAACCATTTTCAAATCCACACAGATCGGCCATTGATGCTCCAAGTAATTAATTTTTTCTAAAACTAATTTTACATTTTCATATTCTTCTTTGAGTTTTGTTGAATGGGCAATTGGAATTGATACAAATTTATTTCCATTGTGCAGTAAGACGCACTTTAAGCTTCTTTTACAACTGTCAATAAAAAGGCGCCACTCAGTACGTTTATATTCTTTTAAACCCATGTCTAGAAGCAGCTTCGCGATATCATTACAGTACACCAGTCCTTCATTTTCTCTAAAAAATTGTAATAACTCACTTTCTCGCGTTCTGTATGTTGTAATTGTTACTGTTGGAGCCAATAAATTTTTTTTCTTTCAATCTTGAGGCTAACAGATCTGATTCTTGTGTTGATAAATTGAGATCACGTATTAAATCACTGAGTTCATTTTGAGAAAATAACTTCGGCGTAGATGGTTCACCCTCCCATTCACTTCCACTGGTAGACTGTCCCAATTTCTGTAAATTTGGCAACATCATTGTTTCTGAGGGCATGCGAATTAGTTTTGAAACGTAAATAGGCCGAGGGAGATTTTCACTATGTAGAACAAGACATTTTGTAACTGTAAGTCTGGATATCTCCACGTTTGATTTTGATTAAAACCTTTAGCATCTACTACGCAAAAGTAACAATCATGGAAATGATTCTTAGGCTCCATCCAGATCATAGGAATACCAAAGGGTAATCCAGAACGTTCTCCTTTTTTTTATTATAATACCTCTTAAGCGCTTTTTACGGCGAGCGTATGTGGTCAACCTGGAGTGCGATTCGTTTTGCCGCATGCGAACATATTCGTCACACCCTACATCTTTATTTTTAAAATCGTCATGCCCACCGCGTAAAAAAATTAATTACAGTTTCTGCTTATTAAGTTTATTTCATTATTAAAACAACGTAGACCTAACACTGGACTTAGAACTAGAAACTTTCGAATTATGTAGTGCGCCTTTTGAAAAAATGTTTGACGTTTCGGATGCCATGTTGCACCAGTCTCGTCATTCCTTTCTAATTTTGTTTTCATAACAAAGGACGCATCGTTTTGTCGGCTTTTGTTTTGTTGTAAGTGGAATGAAATCTGGGAAATGTCGCTCTAATAGCCAAGAAGGCCTTGGTGTCCTTGATCGGTCTTTTGAAAGATTAACATATTTTTCGACAAGGATTTCACCCAGGTCCATCAAAAAATGTAGCCGATGTTTTCTATCACCAAGTGTTCTATGAATTTGGTAACAATTTATGGTAGTTATGTCCAAAAAGTGGCGAAATATTTTCATGTAAAATTTATTTAGTCTCTTTCTGGCCGTTAGGTCTACACCTCCCATGCCTGTGTTGTATTCCACAATTGCTATAGGCTCTTTTACTGTATGTCCTCCTTTCAAAATTACATCTTGAGTGCCATTGACGTGGAAGGAGCTTACCATTATCATATCTGTTTTGTTTTTCCATTTCAACATCATCTGCTTCTTTCTAAACTGTGCAATTTGTTCATCTCTTGCTACTTTTGTGTACTTAACTTCTTCTGGGATTCCTCTACTGTTTGATCGGACAGTTCCTACATAGTCAGTCTTACATTTCGCTAGTTTATCACTCAGATCAATACTTGAGTAATAATTATCTAAAAATAAACAAAACCAGGATAATTTTAGAACTTACACAGATACGCAGAAGATACCGGTTCATCAGGGTAATGAGAAACATATAACGTATCTTCACCAGTATATATAATGAAATGTCACGTGTAAGTACTTCAATGTGATCAAATAATACAATGAGATCTCAGCTGTTCTGTGGAGCAAGGAGTCTGAGAGTGGGGATCACGTGATGTTTGTATGCGCAAAAAAGTTGCGCAGAAGCCTAATCATGACTGGAAATTTTATTACTAACAAGCCGATAATTGTTCAAAATATAAGATATGTAAAAATCATAAAAAACAAGAGTACATTCAGTACTTTCATGGATATATTAATAAAAATTTGCAAAGATATCCAGGGCAACAAAAAAAAATTTTTTTGTTGTAGAGCTGTGCAATATATAAAAAGAAATATGCTGTAATTAATTAAGCGATAAATCTTTAGTTAGTTCAATACATATCAAAAGAATGTTATGAATAAATCAATCCAGTTTGGTGTAGGGCGATTTTTTAACCGGTAACGAACCGAAAATACTTGGTTAGATCTAATGAGGCCGCGTAATAACAATAATCAGCGGGAATTTGTGTGCACTTTGCGACTGTTTATATCAAAAAATGATTAGGGCCGTGATTGATGGATTGACGGGCGCATCGCAGACACCGCGTGGGCACCAGAAGAGGGAATAGGGGTGTAAGGGACGCTTGAACAAGGCCGCGGGGGCGAGGGGATCCTCGCTTGATCACAGTAATTTTCCCGTCACAGTTGCGCCCGTCGCGGCCGCCGCCGCCGCCGAAGAGATTCGAAATTTATGTGCCAACCTCGATCCATTATGCGTGGTCATCTTCATACAAAAAAGTGAAATAAAAAGAATCTCAAGCTAACCAAAGAGTATGTTATAAACCAATCTCAAGATAATTCATCAAATATTTTATCTATAAATAAATACGAATACATATTACAAATTTTTTTTTTGTCGTCCTGGATATCTTTGCAAATGTTTATGTTTTCAAGTGCCCAGATTACTAATATATTCATGAAAGAACTGAATGTGCTCTTGCTTTTTATGATTTTTACATATCTTATATTTTGAACAATTATCGGCTTGTTAGTAATAAAAGTAGTGATGATTATGCTTCTGCGCAACTTTTTCGCGCATACAAACATCACGTGATCCCCACTCTCAGACCCCTTGCTTCACAGAACAGCTGAGATCTCATTTATTTGATCATATTGAAGTACTTACACGTAAATCTGGATAAGTTGTCATGTGTTAACCTCTTAAGCGCTTAAAGTAATTAAACACTAATGATTTCTAATTAAAATTATTATTTAGTCTTATTATTTAGACATGGCAAAAAAAATTAGATGTAAAAATGTGTAATTCTGAAGATTCCGATATAGACGACGATTACAGCGAAAGTTACAGCGATGTTTCTGGTGATTCTTCAGATCACGATTTTGAAAGTGAAAATAAAAATGTAGATTCTTTTGTTGACATTCCTTGGAGCGACATTTCATTATATACACTGGTAAAGATACGTTATATGTTTCTCATTACCCTGATGAACCGGTATTTTCTGTGTATCTGTGTAAGTTCCAAAATTATCCTGGTTTTGTTTATTTTTAGATAATTATTACTTAAGTATTGATCGGAGTGATAAACTAGCGAAATGTAAGACTGACTATGTAGGAATTGTCCGATCAAACAGCAGAGGAATCCCAGAAGAAGTTAAATATACAAAAGTAGCAAAAGATGAACAAATTGCACAGTTTAGAAAGAAGCAGATGATGTTGAAATGGAAAGATAAAAAAGATATCATAATGGTAAGCTCCTTCCACGACAATAGCACTCAAGATGTAATTTTAAAAGGAGGACATACAGTAAAAGAGCCTATAGCAATTGTAGAATACAACACAGGCATGGGAGGTGTAGACCTAACGGTCAGAAAGAGACTAAAAAAATTTTACATGAAAATATTTCGCCACTTTTTGGACATAACTACCATAAATTGTTACCAAATTCATAGAACACTTTGTGATAGAAAACATCGGCTACATTTTTTGATGGACCTGGGTGAAATCCTTGTCGAAAAATATGCTAATCTTTCAGAAGACCGATCAATTACACCAAGGCCTTCTTGGCCACTAGAGCGACATTTCCCAGATTTCATTCCACCTACAACAAAACAAAAGCCGACAAAACGATGCGTCCTTTGTTATGAAAACAAAATTAGAAAGGAATGACGATACTGGTGCATCATGGCATCCGAAACGTCAAACATTTTTTCAAAAGACGCACTACTTAATTCGAAAGTTTCTAGTTCTAAGTCCAGAGTTAGGTCTATGTTGTTTTAATAATGAAATAAACTTAATAAGCAGAAACTGTAATTAATTTTTTTACGCAGTGGGCACGACGATTTTAAAAATAAAGATGTTGGGTGTGACGAATATGTTCGCATGTGGCAAAACGAATCCCACACCAGGTTGACCACATACGCTCGCCGTAAAAAGCGCGTAAGGGGTATTATAATAAAAAAAAGGAGAACGTTCTGGATTAGACTTTGGTATTCCTATGATCTGGATGGAGCCTAAGAATCATTTCGATGATTGTTACTTTTGCGTGGTAGATGCTAAAGGTTTTAATCGAAATCAAACGTGGAGATATCCAAACTTACAGTCTACAAAATGTCCTGTTCTACACAGTCAAAATCTCCCTCGGCCTATTTACGTTTCAAAAATAATTCGCATGCCCTCAGAAACAATGATGTTGCCAAATTTACAGAAATCGGGACAGTCTACCAGTGGAAGTGAATGGGAGGGTGAACCATCTACGCCGAAGTTATTTTCTCAAAATGAACTCAGTGATTTAATACGTGATCTCAATTCATCAACACAAGAATCAGATCTGTTAGCCTCAAGATTGAAAGAAAAAAATTTATTGGCTCCAACAGTAGCAATTACAACATACAGAACGCGAGAAAGTGAGTTATTACAATTTTTTTGTAAAAATGAAGGACTGGTGTACTGCAATGTTATCGCGAAGCTGCTTCTAGACATGGGTTTAAAAGAATGCAAACGTACTGAGTGGCGCCTTTTTATTGACAGTTGTAAAAGAAGTATAAAATGCGTCTTACTGCACAATGGAAATAAATTTGCATCAATTCCAATTGCCCATTCAACAAAACTCAAAGAAGAATATGAAAATGTAAAATTAGTTTTAGAAAAAATTAATTACTTGGAGCATCAATGACCGATCTGTGTGGATTTGAAAATGGTTAATTTCTTACTTGGTCAACAAAGTGGATACACGAAATACCCTTGCTTCATTTGTATGTGGGACTTCATTCAAAGCAACTTCATTGGGAACAAGATGTTTGGCCTGTAAGAAATTCTTTAACTATCGGTAAAGCCAATGTAATCAGGGGGCCGTTGTTGAGCAGAGACAAAATCATACTTCCACCATTACATATTAATCGAATTGTATAATTAAGTCCATTCTTTAACCAGTCCAACATAGAACATCTTTTACTTGACGATAAGAACGACATTAATGATAACATTGTTTTGTGGCGTAGATACGTGGATGACATCCTTATTGTATGGAATGATGACGGATTAAATTTAATAGAAGATTTTCATTTTCATATAAACAATCTACATCATAAAATCAAATTTACTTTAGAAATTGAAAAAGACAAGAAACTTAATTTTTTGGATTTGACACTGATAAAAAACGACTATTCTATTAATTATAAGATCTATAGAAAACCTACTCAGACCGATACCATCATTCCATTTGACTCATTCCACTGTTATTCCCATAAGACGTCAGCTATCAGAGCATATTTACACAGATGGTATAACATTCCTTTATCTACAGAAGATAAAAATGTGGAACTTAATTTGATAAAATCAATTGCAATGAATAATGGTTTTCAACTTAAATACATCAATTCTATTATTGGTAAATTTCTAGTTAAACAGAACATTAATAACTCCACAAGTCTTCAACCTAGTAAATCAGACAATGATATATATAGATCTATACCATTTCCAGGTGAGATAGCTTACAACATCAAACACACTTTTAAGAAACATGGTATTAATTTATCTTATAAAAATGATAACACTTTATTGAGAATTTTATTTAATGCTAAAGATAATGTAAATATTTTAGATAAAAGTGGTGTTTACAAATTAGAATGTAATACCTGTGGAGCATATGATATAGGAGAGACAGGTCGCACATTAAAATCTAGAATTAGAGAACATATTCAAAGAGAAGAATCTAACTTTGGTACACACATCTCAACATATAACCATGAATTCTACATAGATAAAAACACTAAATTGCTTCATCATATTAATAAAGGCCACAAGTTGAATCTGCTTGCGAATTACGAATTAAATAAATTTAGAGATAATGTAGATGA
This sequence comes from Onthophagus taurus, assembly GCF_000648695.1. Classification (NCBI taxonomy): domain Eukaryota; kingdom Metazoa; phylum Arthropoda; class Insecta; order Coleoptera; family Scarabaeidae; genus Onthophagus; species Onthophagus taurus. The sequence continues at coordinate 47,516 of NW_019280526.1, forward strand.
GGAAGAATGTTTGAATGATCAGGTCTGCTACTCTAACTATCCGATTTATAAATCCTTTCCTCAATATACCGAGGACTTCTATAACCAGCCTCATTTAGAAGTCGCAGATCCATATCCTATCCTCTCCTTTTCTATTTCTTTATCGGAATTCCAGTTTTCTTCAAACTATTGTTTTAACTTTTAAGTCTAATGTTTGAGATAATAATTTTGAATTTCTAGTGTTATTTTTTTTAACCTTTTTGAATAGATTAATATTGATTTTCTGGGTTGTATTTTAATTATAAATTTATCCACATTTTTATTTTGTTTTTCTTTGTATTATTTGATTTGAATTATTTTTGGATCTTTTAATGTAAGAAACACGTTTTTGAGAAACACATTTCTGGTTCTCAAAGCACATTTTAAAATTTCCTTTTAATAGGACGCATTTCGTTAATGTTTTTTAAAAAATTTTTTAATTTATTTTAAATATAACTTAACTTCTTGTTGTGCACGTGAATTAAATAAGTTACCACATAATGCATATTCAATGATTTTTTACAATATTTTGTTACATAACATTTGATTTTTCAATTATAAGTTTCAATGTAAGTATATTTTTTAAGTTTATTTTTGATACGATATGGTTTTATAATTAAACAACATTTCCATTCTGTTTGATCTAATGAAAAAATAATTTTTTTGTAGTTCTGATGATGCCCGCATGGATCGGGCGAAACATGTAAAATAGAAACTAAAATGCATTAAAATTTCTAAACCAGTAAAAGTGCAATATTATATTTTAATCCTTGGAATTTAATTACATATTAACTTAGGAACGATTAAGCAATTTGTAAAAGCGTTGGACAAGGAAGGATCTTGTTTTAATTACATTTGTAGAAAATTTCCGAAGCTTAGTATGGAAAAGTTGAAAGTTGGCATATTTGATTGTCCTCAAATACGGCAATTGATGAAAGACACAGATTTTATTAAAGTTATGACTGTTCAGGAAAGTAAAGCTTGGAAAATTTTTGTGTTGGTAGTTGAAAATTTCTTAGGTAACTATAAAGCACCAAATTATGAAGAAATTGTACAAAATATGCTGAAAAACTTTCAGGCTCTAGGAGCAAATATGAGTATCAAGTTACACTATCTCCGCAATCATCTGGATAATTTCCGGACAATTTAGGAAATTATGGTGAAGAACAGGGTGAGTGGTTCCACCAGGATCTAAAAGTGATAGAGGAAAGGTATCAGGGTCGATGGGATTGTCACATGATGGCAGATTAATGCTGGTCTTTAAAAAGAGATTGTCCCCTAAAAAATTATAAAAGAAAAGCTCATAAAAGGTGTTTTATGGAAATATAACATACTTTTTCGACATTTTTCTCGTTATTTACTTCGATGTATCCTAATTTTGTTTCTTGTTTTCCGATTTTTGTAATGTAAAATGAAAATAAAGATTTAAAAAAAAACGAGAGCAAATCTTACAAAATCATTAATAGTTTAAGAAAACCACTGTAGACCAGTGTTATAAATTCCATCTTTTATGGTATATGCACATCGCACATCACAACACACACGTGGTGCGAAATATTCGAGGAATGCTCGCAACGTTAAGTGTCGTCGGAGTGGACGGTCATCCGGAACTAATGACTTCGCTAATGGCCATTGACAAAAGTGGTGACCATTCCGGTCAGCAGGCGGATGGCACAGTCCGGAGGCTGAGGGGCGGATCTGTCTCTACACCCCACACGTGCTCAAGACATTCGAGTCTGTTTGTTGAAGCATCCCTTATTACTGCCTATCAATCTCCGCCACTGGCCATTTGCCAAACACATTTCTCATTCATACGATTTTATAGTGTGACTCCGTTATTTACGACATATGGTTAAAATGATTAAAACCTTTTTTTTTTAGTTTTTCTTAAAGTCCATTATCCAACAATTTTATCAAACAATTTCTCTAGGAATGAGTTGGCCTTGGCGCGGCGCATCTCTTGATTTATAGCGCAGACACGCCCATTCTACTCCCCCCGAAAAAGGGGACCTTGCCATCTCACTCCACCCCCGATGTACCAGGGGAGCATTTACGCGCAGGCCAGCTTTTATTCGTTACCGTTTCCCTTCGCCTAACAATCACGTCGAGATATACCCTTAATAGTGAGGAACAAGACGATGTGCGAGTGAAAAGAGACGGGATCCAGATTGCCACCAACCTTGAGAGAGTCCTTTTCCCCTTCGGGACTGCGTATCCAAAATTGACTGAAGGGGGAAACCGATAAAACACTATGTCCCCAAGAGTAGACGTAGCCCTTGGGACCCCAACCGAGAAACCGAGATGAAACCTCGGTTAAGGGGATTCATCTTGCTGGTAATTTTTGGTACCCTGTGGGGTGGGGAAGATTTAAGAGGATCTCCATTGATTTTTATTAAGGATTTGTGTTGAGCTAACTATTTTTCTTTGTCTTATACGTTATATATATATAGGTTTTTCTATCGGTTTCACGGTGGGCCTCCCACACCGTCGCAACACGACGGTCGAAGAGTGCGGGAAACGAACAGGCCAATTAAAAATTAGCTACACGAAGACCGGGCCAGGTCGGCGGGCATCGAGACTCAACTGACCAACCAAAGAGCCACAACCGTAACATTGATAAATCGAAATCTATCTACATCTTCTGGCAGATGGCCCTTTTCTGGCTCCTACGTCCTCGCTGGAAACGCCATTAATTATTTATATCTTGTTTCTTTCCGTCTCGGCAACACGTTATTGCCCTGCGACCTGAGGAGGTGGTGTTTCGTTTGCCTTTTTGATGAAAACATGATGGTGGATCATCATTATATTCCTCTTATTTCTGCATTTCTTAATATTTTTGCAAAACTGATTTTCGAGTTATCATATTTTAGTATTAACACTATTATTATAGATATTATAACCAATGATCTTTTGTCTATTTTTCATCATTTTTTCAAGAAATTTATCTCTACAGTTCTTCTGTTCTCACAACACTAATTTGAAAGTAGATACATGCAGCTATAGAAACTAGAATACAGCGAGGAAAACGAGGTAAGAAAAAACTTAAAAAATTGTGCAAGGTGTAATGCTCTTTAAGATGATATATAGTAAATGTCAAATTATCCAAAAAAGTGATTTAGAAAAACATGATAACGTGAATAACTAATTTCGAAAAAAAGCATGAGATGAGACAAAACTTAAAGGATTTTCAAAAAATCGTACAAGGTGTAATTATAATCATTATCAAATGATTTTTATATCAAATTGAAGATAACATATTCTCTAAGATTATATATAGAAAATATGAAATTAATCAAAACATGTTCTCTAAAAACATGATAACGAGAAAAACTAATTATGAGAGAAACATGACGTGGGATAAAACTTTAAAACTTAAACTCTATCTCTATAGCAACTAGACGAGCAGATCATCTAGTCTTTGAAAGACATCAATTTATATATTACCTGAATAATTTAGACGAAATCAATTCCTTCCATATTAACCTGAGCTGCGTGCACAACAACTAAATTTAATGATATTAGAGTACATATATGGCTAAATTGCAATGTTCTTTCAATCTTATTTATAAGTCAGAATATAGACCTATCCTATTTAACGCATTGTCGTTAATTTGATCACAACAATTTTTAACGGTAATATTATGTTCCTTGAACGTGAATTTTTCAAATATGTTTCCATCTTTTACGTAATGGTAGGTTTGGAGTAGAATCAACTCTGATTTATTGATTATTGTCACTTCAGAGTTGTTTTGTAAAATACTGTGTCAACATTTTTACATCTCATGATAAGTTATTACACACTTTTTGAGATTGGAGCTACTTTAGTGGGCAAAACTATGCTGTTAAATGTGTTGAATCAGTGTGACTAAGGGGTGGACTTACTTTTGTAAGTGTGGGAAATCTACGCACGAAGCATATCAGTGATTTCTTTGTTGGAGAGTATATTAACCATGTTCTGTTTATTGTTTCGCTATTCTGCAGAGGACGTATAAAATAATAAGATATCTTGTCAATTTTGGCATTTTGTTAATGTGCTTCCTCTTAAGGCTTGCTTTTTATCTTTTCTGAGATCTACTAGGATATACACATTTACTATACTTGGCAAAACGTATAGCAAAACAAAACAGTCTAAAAATCCTATATTCTGTACTGAAAAAAATGGAGGGAAACTTACAATCATCTTATGGCAACATTTTACAATGATATAATTGTAATGAAGTCAATTACGATCATATTATTGCAAAAAACATTTTTCACCATGAAATATGGTGATTTTACAAGTTTGTCTGTAAAAGTGACTCCGTAAGTTAAAAATACAATGCTTTCTTACAAAACACTTTGTAAATTTGTTATAGTGTTGTAACAATACTAGTAAAATTTAATTTTTACTTTTAAGATTTTGTACATTTACAACATTAAGGTATTTTTTAACCGCGTGACTTGCGCACGCGGAGATACAATACACTTCTATATTATACCGTTTAAGTATCATACTGCTTGTGCGTTCAATCGACAGGTTTAAACTTGTTTTCGTATCACGGGTGGGTGACGAGTGGTGAACGACAATATTCTTGAAGGTAAGTTGACTTTTATAATCTTTTAAATAAATAAACTAAGATGTTATAGTAGAACGATAAATCTGATTTCCATTCAAGTTGGTTGGCAGTTTAAAATTTGCTCAGTTTGGAGGTTAGGTTTGTTTACGTTTACTACATATTTATTTGGACGGTTTCATCCGGATAAAATTAAATCATATTCGTTCATTGTAAAATCCATGGTACTATCAGTTAAATTGATTGGAGAAGAAGACAAAAATTTAAAGTCGAATGTTTAAGTTTCGTAAACCATTATTGACAAAACTGCTGTCAAGCCGAAACATGTAAACTTGACTGTTAAATATTAAACCAGTAAAACTATTAAAGAAATTTTTTATCTTTGTCTCCAATCGAATCATATTGTTAAACCACCGACATCCTTTATAAGTTTGAGGTACGCGAAAATCTGTCAAATTTACTTTAACTTAAAATGTTTTTATTTTAGGAATATAACAAAAGAAATTGAGACGAATATTGCAATCTTAACTCCTTGTGTAGTTTAAATAGGTATGAAAACTTCTTCTTCTTTGTTAAAATGATACGCGTTATTAATATTTTGTTTTCTTTTTTAGGCGGATATTTTACAGTTTTTTTTAAAAAAAAAAACAAGTTCTGGAGGCCAATAATCTATTGAATGTAGTAGAATTATGTTTTGCTCTGTATTTTATATTAAATACTCAGTATCCTAAAACAATAGCTGGACTGTTAGAAACTGTACAATGTTATTTTCTAAAAATTCAAACAGAAAATAGTCGTGCTGTAAGTACCAAAAAGAATAAAATGATATCCCTTTTAAAGAAGTTAAATAATTTGTAGCTGTATATACTCAATGCTGTATATTTCACTTAATCAACGGTTTTAGTAAGAATAATCCTTAAATTTAATTTTGTGTTAATTCTGCCTTTCTGAGTCAATAGGAATGTTCGAGGTCAAGGGTGGTTATCTATCTTTTAAGATTGTTTTTTTGTATAACTTTATTAACAGTGACAATTTCATTGTAATTGCACCTGTCAAAATTTCAAATTCAACTAATTAAAGCTAAGTACAATATGAAAATAAAGTTATCAATAATAGCAGATTGCGTTCTATAACCACCCTTGACTTGGTATGTAAATATACTTATGCTACGGAAACTTACAATGACATTATGGGTGAAAAATTACCCATCATGTCATTGTAATTTTACGACTTTTTTTTTCAGTGTGTCTTCTGGCCAAAGCCACTTGCGGCCGAGGCGTTACAGTTTGTGTCTTACAGTTTCGGATTGATGTGATATTAATTATAGAGCCCAATAATGTGATAATTACTTCCGGGTTGATACGATAAATTCAATCAAAACAATCTGTAATACAGTAATTTTTTGACGAATTTAAATTTTTATTTTTTTTTACATATGATACCACTTAAGAAACATGAAACACAGACAAACAGCATGTAATTCAGATATGAAAAATGATGCCTTTCAAGTGGTGACTGGTTTTTTCCGAGCATCGTTGTAGGTGGTTGGAAAAATTGTTCATACACCGTTCAAACATAGTAGATGGAATTGCTCGAATTTCACAAATTATGACTTCCGAAAGAGCTTCAAAAATTCCTGGGTTTTTAATGTAACGAACTTCTAGGTAACCCTTTCCCATTCGGTTAAAAATTCAGAGATTAAGGTGGCCACTCCACATTTCCTCCCAATAAAATGAAGCGAACGGGAAATGTTCTCTTAGAAAAACTATGGATTGTCTTGAGCTATGACAAACAGCTTTATCTAGTTGAAACCAAACCGTTCCGCCAAAATTGAAGGTCAATCGATGTCCTCAATTCAGGCATCAACAAGTGTTGCAACAAAGTAACGCAACGCTGTAACTTGATGGTCACCGTGCGTCTGTTTTCTCAAAAACGTAAGGCCCAATTAAGAACTCGATAAAAGAAAGGGAACCTTGTCAGTCGATATGAAAACACAGTCATTTTACAAAGGTTCTACAAATGTAAACCGCCATACATAGTCTCTTGCTTTCTGTTCTTAAATCCCCATGATTTTATAGAGAAGAAAGTAGAGATCCAAGTGCAAACTTTTGGGGATATGACCTGTGTCATATCTCCAAATGTCACCCTCGCATAGTTTCAACAGCACCCTACAAAATCCTATATTAGTGTATTATCCTATAGAATTTAGCCAAGGTCGCTTGCGGCTGAAGCGCACCAATGCAATAATCAGCTTTGGGTTGATATAATATTAAATATAAAGCCTCGCCGCAGTCAGATAAATGTTACATTCCCTCTTCTGGGATTAGCCAAGGTAGCTTGCGGTCGTGTTGCTACAGTTTGTATTTACCAGTTTGAGATTGTTATGATTATTGATATTATTACAGTATTAGTTGTAGTGCCTCGGTCGTAAGCAACCTCGGCTTAATCGGACAGACTCATACATTCTTTTGACTACAAAGAAACTACCAGGAATCAGACTACCAGATAAACCAGCAAAGAAATGAAAAGACAGCTGAGTCAACTTCTTAGGAGATATTTCAGACACAGACCTTATAAGGAACAACAAACCCGATGATCTAGAATCTAGACTATAGAGAGATTTCGTTAATGGTGGATATCTAAATTTAAAAATCGATTGATTTAAAAGACGCCGCCCTCCATAAATTCAAACATGAAGCAACATAAAAAATGTTCATGTATCATATCAAATAACACTATACACATTAGTAACAATGAGTTAAAATAATGACAAAAACAGTATTGATTTTTATTATTTCCGGAAATGTGTGGCAAATAATGAACAAGCGTAAATTTATTTACAAAAATCTATAATAATTACAATTTCAGAAATAAGATTAGGCCCCCACTTTTACATTCTCCTGATAAACTATCTAGGGAATAATTACCATAGTTACAGCGGTTTTATTGGCTAAAAGCTGAATTTATTAATCATATAAATTTATCAAGAGGTGGTAAAAGCGGGCCTTAATATGATAACTGAACCACACAATTTTAACGTTAGCCTACAACGACATAATCGATGAAATGGAAGGTTGAACAAAATAAGGTATTAACGTAGATGAATCAGTTTTACCCATAATACATGAGGAGTTAAGAAATAATATATAAAAACAAAATACATCATCAAGATGGCACTCAGATATTTCCGAGGCATTAAAAGCAACACCGTGATGTAACTCAGACAGTCTAAGTCTAAACATTAACCCTGTTTAACGTCTTCCATTTTAATTTTAAAGTAACTAATATAATTTAATAAGAAATCTTGTTTTAGTTCATTCTCAGTTAACACTTTGCTGGTCGGCAATTTTATGTCACCGGCTATTTTTTTTTTGTAATTGAATATGAAAGTAAAACGTTTTAAATAAACTACAAGAAATTTTATTTATACCGAATGGAATTAAATTAAACTTTGGACATATTTTTTATATAGTGTCCGCCAAAAAGTTAGCAACACCCGTTTTTTTCTGTTCCATTGCATCTACGTTTCTGAAATTTAGTTTATATGGGAGGTTCATACCGATCTTTTGATCTAAAGTAGTTTCAAGAATGTGGCCATTTCCGTTCCACCAAGTAGAACAACATCAGACATACAACATCAGACATACAACATTCTACAACTTCTGGTGACCCAGATCCTAAAATATTACAGAAGGATCATCAATTATCATCAATTACGAAGACCAGAAACCATCGTGTAATTATGTTACAGTTTCATACGTTTCACCTATTCCTCAAGCAATTTCAAAAGACAAAAATAGGCAAAGGAAGAAACGACGTGTAGAAGGATCCCAAATAATTACTAGTTCGCCTTACAAAAATCAAATTGAAGAAAAAAATAAAATTTTCAAAGCAAAATCAGCAGAAAGTGCAGAAAAGCAGGAAGAAAAAAAAGTGCATCCAGTACATCACACAAAACGACTAAGGAATTAGTAAACATTTGCGAATCACCAGAAGACGACAAATATGTTTGATGCGTATTCTGCAATGAAACTTATGGTGACACCTGCGATGAAGATTGGATAAAGTTTCATTCTAAGTTAACATTTTGCTGACCGGCAATTTTATGTCACCGGCTATTTTTTTTGTTTGTAATTGAATATGAAAGTAAAATATTTTGAATGAAATGAAATTAAACATTGGACATATTTTTTTAATTAAAGTTAACAACACCCGTTTTTTTTCTGTTCCATTGCATCTACGTTTCTGAAATTTAATTGATATGGGAGGTTCATACCGATCTTTCTATTTAAAGTAGTTTCAAGAATGTGGCCATTTCCCGTCCACCGGAAGTAGACCACAAATTCATTATTTTAAACTATAGTTTTTATTGCACGTTTTAATTATATGCGAAGAAATATGTTGACTTTATTAAAAGTTACTGGTTACTTTTTTGGCATATTTCACCATGCCATTTAAAACCCCATATCTCAGCCAATCAAGAAAGCTTTAACTTGGCACGATTATTCTTGAGATTATATGAAATAGATGGTCATTTGTTGTATCAGAGTATCTTATACAGGGTGTTTTTACGCAAGTGACTATTTGTTGCAAAACGTGGTCGCTTAGTTTTCCTCAAAGCCTGGAAGGTGGATCTTTGTAAGGAGCCCATTTAGAAGTACGAGAAGAACTGCCAGGTGGTGTGCTGTATTCGTTTGAATCTACAAAAATCCATTTCCTAGCTACTTCTAGTAGAAATTTTTAATATCTTAGTTTATTTTGTGACTTTTTAGAGTAAATTTTGAATGCATTAAACAATATACAATTGATTAAAAAGAATGCTGTTTTTATACCACATTATACTTTTTTGATAGATACTGCTGTTCGCCAAATACTGATCTGCGCGGTCGAATTCTTTCATGTGTTTATTGCATTGTATTATGCAGGAAGGTTTGAAAAAAAAATCATTTGTATAATTTTTATTCCGCCTTTCAGTTGTGTTTTCATATCATAGACGCATCATAAATAGTTGATACCAACCTTTTATTTTTCCATGAGGAAAGAAGAATGGGTCCTATCCGTACAAAGGTCATTTTCCCTCTATGAAGATTTTTGGACTTTTCTATTAGTACATGATACCAATAACCAAAATACGACTGCAAGACTGCAAATGTACCCAGACTCACTTTCACAAATCATTATCAGTAAAATACCATATTCTGTAATCTTTGCCACATTATATGTTTTGAAGCTGAGACGTCCTCTCCATGGTATCATTGCGTCATCAAGTGATAATGCTGTTTCGGTACATACATAGATTGAATTTTTGGAATAAGGTAATCCAATGGAGGTCTAATTTTACAAAGTCTGTCTTTACTAGGTGCATTTTGTACATTATCACTGAGATGGAAAAATTTAATGATTTGCTCGACCAAAGGTGTTGACTAATAATCTCCCCAACAAGCTTTTTTAGTTTGTCCCATCAATAACCCAAGAAACTTCTTCATATCGCTTGTTATAACGTCCGTCCATAGTAAAGTTTTAGCAGAATTTTTATGCAATTTTTTTATTTGGAAGTGGTATGAATTGGTTTGAGAAACAAATCCTGTTTTGGTGGTTAGATTGCGGGCTGCTATAGTTTGGGCATCCAGCCCGTAGAGCTCGTGCCTAATGACGCCACTAAATATAGGATAAATATAAAACATTAGCAAAACTGGAGTAATGTAGTGTATGTAGAAAGATTTTATTGTAACATTACTGTAAGAAATGTGTCACATTATGGATTATGAATTGCATGGATCTGGACTCTCCATCAGTTGCTGTCTGTTTCCGCTATCATCGTGGTCGTCGAGTGCTGTCTGTCTGTATAAAAATACACGTGTTATGACACGTGCCATACAGAGCCGAAATTAATGAACTTTGCACGGTCGGCGTCCGTTCTAATAAAAAGAGACGGCGTGGGCGCCGCGATGGCACACCCTTCGACGCCCGTTACCATGGAGATTGAGGGCGTGGCACGCACCTGGCTGTCACTCGGCGGTCGCGATGCGACGCTGTCAATCTTTGACGGCTATCACCGCTAACTGGATCTGACCTCCGCCACTGGAATATCCGCTTTTTTTGGGGAATTCGTTTCATCGGATTTTCCGGTAGGGTGAGAAAATTGTGTGTGGCCTGATGATGGTGTTTTTTGCTTCTTCTCTTTTTGGTTAGAAACAAAAATTCGACGTGATGTACTGATGAGTAATCTTTAGTAGGTGGTAAATGATGGTTGTTGATCATTAGGGTTTGTCTTTGACAAATTGGATTTTTGAGATGGCATATGGTGAATATATCATCTGCTTTAGACAAGATTTACTCAAGAACCATTTGGAATTTCAATAATCTTATCTGGCTATTATATTTTGCGTGCATGAAATCCGATTCAATTCATACTTTATCCTCGGCACAATGCCCGTTCAAAAAATGAAAAAACATCTCCGTCCGAACAATGGTCATTGGCGGCGGCTACGGACTGGTCAGAGGGCATTCGTCGTTGCTTTCGTCGGAGGCAACAATGCACACTTCGGGGCCGACCCGGGGCCGTTTCCATTCTTCTCTTCGCTCGCGAATCTCCGCACCTCCACATTTGGACAGCACGCGATCCTCGCATCTTCGGCTCGCTCGCTTTTAATAAACCGCGAACAACACAATGGGCCGCGTCTGGCCGCCCCTTTGGGCGTTATTGGGGCCGCCGCGCAGACTGCGTTATTGATAGTCCGGGCGTCGTCTCACCGACCACATTATTGATTGCCAACTGTGCGTGCCCCACGTTGAAAAGATACAGTAAAAAAAAGAAAAACTGAATCATCGTTTCATCAGAACACATCTTTTTCTGACAATAAACTTCATTCATCAATATGAAATACATATGGATATAGTTTTAATCTACAATTTGGCATATTGAGGTAGAGTTGAAAACGTAAAATTTTTTATTAGGTTGAAATTGAAGTTAATATCCATTATACCATCATTATAATAAGTTAATATCCATCATTATTATTAGATGTTACATCTACCACAAAAGATGTTCATGCGGAGTTAAATCTTTAAAGATTTGTAAAAGAATTTTTACGTTTATTCTACGTAAATTTTGTGACAATAATAATTTTAATTTGTTCACCGCTTTATATTTTCGATGTTAATTTCCTGTAAAATACATTGACTTTTATCTCTGATGATGGCTTTTGCCGAAACTAGTTAGACAACAAAAATATAAATAAACCAGTAAAAGTACAACAAAATTCGAAAAATGTTTTTTATCACGTAAAATTTTTTATCTACGACTGCTTGGATAAGTTATCATTACCGCACTCATTTGAGGTGATTTGAGTTACGTAATGAAGTTCATTACCGTACTGGTTTCATTACGTAACGCATTTTTAGCCTAATCAGAACAGACTTAATTTATTGAAACGAGCAACAATACAAAAGAAAAACTGCTATCTAGTTACAGAGAAACAATACTATTTATTATAAACATTAATTGTTATGATTTTACATTTCGAAACACTTATTCCAGATGAGTAAACATGTTATTGAAACTGACAATTCAAAATTGTCAACAATCATTTCAAAATATTTTTATAAATGTCAAATAGACTTTTTTAAAGAAATTGATTTTTTAGTAATTTTTAGCGGTCGTAGATAAAATGCCGTATATCACACGTGGGCTAGAGCATAATTACAGTACTCGTGCGATTACACGACTCGGTCTACGACCTCGTCGTACAATTCTCCACACTCGTACAGTAATTATGTTTCTAGCCCACTTGTAATATAAATAACTATTATAAACTATTATTTGCACCCATTAGCAAAAAAAAATTACGTTAACTTATTTCATAAATTCGTATTTTTGTAATGCTTCCTAGTACGTCCGACTGAAATTGTTTATAAAGTCGTATATATTTTTGGAGGTTAGATCAAAAGAAAAAATTTACGGAAGTTCGCCGAATTTCATTTCCCATCCGGTTGCATAAAAAGTCGTTATAAGTACACTGCGCACACTATCTTATAAATTCCAAGTTTTGCAAACATTACCTGTATTTGTTTAAGAATGAATTTCAAAGTTATATTATTGTTGTTGAGTTTTTGAATTAATATACATAGATTATGTTCCGGATATGTTACGGTTTTATTATATCATACATAAAATCCTATCCTATCCTATTCTTACACCTTTTAATTTATGCTAGATTGTTCAAGAGATCTGAAGACATTTAAAAATTTTTGTGTGATATTGTGCTTCAACATCCTGCTAAGCATTTGAAGAAAACACTCGAATTTGTGGAAGATTATTTGTTTAATGTTACCAAGTGTACACGCCCTGTACTCAAATATAAACTCTCTCATTTCAAATCAGATTTCAAGAAGAAATATAAGAATAGTAGTTGGTTATAAGGTGTAGTTGTTTTACCGATGCAGACATCAGCTTCAGAGCAACCTGTTGGACGACCACCGAAATCATTTTTGGAATCCAGTGAATGCACTAAAAGGAGAAAAACAAAAAAACTGCTTGAAGAAACAGATACTAATAAATTGTGCGACACAAATGAACTTGAGGGCCAGCGGTAAAGTAAATGCTTTCAATATTTTAAAAGACGTAACAGGAGCGCCAGAAAGAGCATCTAAATTCCTTAAATCGACTACTAAAGCACATAACATCCGGCAACTGTCTCCTACAGAAGCTCTATCACTGTTTGTGGCGGGAGGTTTTACAAGAAGACAATACAATCTTGTGAAAAGTATGGATAAGGAACGCTTTCCATGTTATTCCATACTACAAGAGGCAAAAAAACAATGTTGTCCCAAACCCGAGGCATTATATGTGACATCCACATGTGCTGAAGTGAAACTTCAAGCCACACTAGACCACACATGTTCACGGCTATGTCAGTATCTGAAGGAAATTATTGAAACATGCAATGAAGAAGATCGAACTAATTTAGAGTTGGTTTCCAAATGGAGCTGTGACGGATCCCAGCAAAGTCAGTTCAAACAGAAATTCGAAAATGAAACTGACTTTGATGATAAACTGTACATAAGCTTATACAGCTGACATCCGACGACACCAACTATGCACGCATATCATTTCGCATGCTTTGTTACCGATTGGACAACTTTCGGAGGAGGCTACTGAAGCCAGAAATAAACATTTTCGAACATATCGGCAAGGTTTTGCAAGAAAAATTTCACGAGAGATGTGCAATAAAGACATTATGAATCGATTATTGCTAAGTTCGGATCCTCTGTTAACAAGTATACTCCGGTTCCAAAAAAATCATTGAAGCCTTTTTCCAAAGAAACGATTCAACTCTTTCTACAATCATCATCTAGAATTAGAATAACCTCAACATAAGAAAGTTTCCATGAACACGATTCTTCTGTGAATAGCTCATGTAACGAGTCCGATTAACTTATTAGGACTACATTTATGAGACAACAATTGTTAATGCATAAAAATATTCATAATCCACTTTTTTTCATACTCCAGCTCACAAATTTATACATTAATAAAATTTACATTCAATTGCTATAATTTTTAGTTAAATTTACGCTTTTCAATTTTAAAACAGCTTCAATAACGATTTTAAACACAGAAAATTCAAAACAAAATTTTAATCAAATACCCCTATGTACATCCTCATGTTTATGATATCATTTTAAAGACAAAATCTTCAGCTATAATTTAAGCATATTCCACGATTTTTTTAAGGTTCGATCTACATTTTGATATACAGTGTGTCCCCGGATGGGTGAAACGACTCTTGTAAAATGTAAATTTTTTTCGATATTAATTGTCATCTTTTGGGGTTCAGCCCTGCTTGGTTAAATTTTGCCCAATTTTGAGCATATTTTCAAATTTTAAAAAACAAGTGAATGTTGACACAAGCGAAAACTTCTTGTGTGTCAGGTAAAGTGCCTTTTCTGTTTACAGTATGGCAAAATGTTACTAAGAAATTTTAGTCAAAATGAAAAGTTATGGCCATATGTAAATTTTCGAAATCATCGGCCTTCTTTGATAAAACCCATTTTTTATTATTTTCGTCAATAGTTATTATTATTAGTTATTATTCGGAATTAAGTGTGTGTTCGCCCACAAAAGAAAACAGTTAATCAATTTCATCATAATTTTTTTTTTCTTAGAGTGAATACTTCCTGCTATAAGAAATCTTTTGATTAAACGCCAACAAGTACTTCTTTTAATTCCAGTATTTGGAAAATTTTCACTAAATAAAGCAAAGTAGTGATGCATGTAAAACCTTTGCACAAAGCAGACAATATTGCCGTATTTGCAACAAAATCAGACAAATTTACGTCCAATCTTGCCATTAATTGGTTCAAACACGAGAAAACTCTATTCTTTTGTTAGGTTGTTGGACTGGTTAGACAGAAACAAAAATTGACAATATTGATAAATTCAATTAAACATTCAAATTTTTACGATTCCCGCTGGAACAACTGGATTCATTCAGCCGCTAGACGTTTATACTTTTAGGCCTTGGAAGAATTTTTTAAAACAATTTTCTGATATTGTTATGCTGTATGCAGTCTTTAATACACAACCAGTTTTCCTCTCCGAGATTTAAGAATATTTTTCGATACGCTTGGTGGAAGTGTGGGCATATTGCAAGAAACCCGACAAATGCAAAACCTCTGCAGAGTTCTGTTTCAAAAACTGCAATAACTTGTGTGAACTCTGCAATGATATTGCAATAATTAAATATGCTTGGTGTTTGACATCAATCTGCATGCAGCACTTCTTTGCGGTAACAAACGACAACTCTCCACATTCCTGTCTGTACTAATTTTAAAGTATAGGTCAAAAAGCACCCCGATTCGTGAGGGGTGCTCGTTCAAAAAGCACCCCAATGGGATGAGAACCCTATCACGTCCACGTCGTTCATCCTGGGTAGCGCTAACAATAAGAAAGATTTGATTGTTACACGCATTACTACTTGTAGTGATGAGTTCCCATGATTCGTTACTGTTAGACGTAGTTTTTATATTAATCGTTTTCTAGAAATCCGCCTTAAAATTATCTTCATTTCTTACATTTTTAAAAAATGTTCGCAATTTTTAACAAGGGTGACATTTTGAATTCACGAAAATGGATATCAGATTCATAATCAGCGACCCCAAAAACCCTGAGTTACATGAGATCGCAACAATCGTCAAAATAATTCGTAAAACACTCGAAGTTATCTTCAAAATCGGAAAGGGTGATTTCTACCTTTACAACGGCGATCGGGCAGATATGACGATATACGTGTGGAATATTTTTCCCTACACTACATGTATGCCAAATTTCAAGAAAATCGCCGTATGGCACTTCCCTAGTGTTACTTGTTAGTAACACTTTCACATACTGTGAACAGAAAAGGTACTTTACTTGCCACAAAAAGAGTTTTTCTTTCACTTTCAAGGCTCACTTGTTTTTTAAAATGACAATTAATATCGAAAAAATTTTATCTTTTATAAGAGTCGTTTCACTCTGGGACACACTGTATTTAGGAGAAGACCAAAAAGTAAAAAAAATTTTTTCTACAAATTTATATAACCCAATCCAATACGTTTCATGAATGGTCTTAGAAAGATATATTTCTGCTTTATTTTGGGATCAAAATCGTTTCATACTTTGTATAAACAATCCTTTTAGGATTATTTAAATTTTGCATTAAACTTTATCATTTTAGAAACGTAAAGATAACTTCATGATTTTTGTGTAATCTTTTTTATGGCCCATCCTCACGTTTATCATATACCATTTTAAAGAGGAAATTTTCAGCTTTAACTTGAGCATAGAACTACTTTCTGATGATTATAAATATCCCTTCCACGATTTTTCCACATTTCAAGTTTCGATCCACATTTTGACATATTAAGGGGACGACCAAAAGCAAAAAAATCCCTATTTTTTCTAGAAATTTTTATAACCCAACTCAATATGTTTCATGAATGGTCTTAGAAAGATATATTTCTGTTTTATTTTGGTATTAAAATCGTTTCATACTTTGCATAAACCATCCTTTTACGATTATTAAATTTAAAGTTTGCATAGCCCAACACAACATTTTTCATGAATGAACTTAGAGAGAAATGTTTTTATTTTAATTTAGTATCATAATCGTTTCATAATTTGCATAAATAATCCTGTAGATTGAATAATAATCCTGCAAATTGTTTCAAAAAAACTTGAATAAACTTTACCAAAAAAAAAACAAAAAAATATTAAGAGGATATACCAAAAACAGCTATAACAACCCCTTTCGGTCAGCGCAAATGTTTCAAAAGTTTATCAATGAAGTACTTTCAGGTTTATCTTTAATTTTTGTATATTTAAACGATATCCTTGTAGCAAGTAGAAATGAAGAAGAACACATACTTCATCAATATCTAACCCAAAAAATGCATTTTCGGTGTTAAATTATTGGATTTTCTTAGTCATAATGTTTCAGCCGATGGCATTCGACCATCCCAATCAAAAATCACAGCGATAACACATTTTCCAAAACCAACGACTCTAAAAGAGTTACAGATTTTTGGGAATGTTAACTTCTACCACAGATTCTTACCTAACATTTCAAATATTCTTATACACACTTTCAAAATCACTTCACTATCAAAAACAAAAAACGATCTCATCAACTTCTTGGACACTGCAACACGACAACGCTTTTTCTTCAGCCAAAGATTTTTTGTCAAAATCTATCTTTCTAGGACATCCCTCTCCACATGGTACCCTATTATTGTCAAGTGATGCATCTAACACAGGTATAGGAGCTGTTTTAACACAAATAATCAATGGAAAATCTCAACCATTAGCTTTCTGTTCCAAAAAGTTTACTGCATACCAAACCAAATATTCAACTTTTGATAGAGAACTGTTAGCAATCTACTCTGCCATAAAATTACATCAGAGGAAATTCAAATGTTGTAGCAGATATTCTATCCAGAACAAACATCGGATGTCTAAATTCATCTTATCCAGACTTTTAAACCCTTAGCAACGCTCACCTTGCTGACACAGAATTGTCAAACTTACTGAATAAACAATTTACCAACTATCCTTCAAAATCTTATCGTTTGGCACATCAAACAACATCACAATCCAATATCAAACTGCGGTGTGAAACCTCTTCATCATCTCCAAGAACTTATATTCCATAACAGTTCAGACAAGCAATTTTCGACAAAATTCGTGGCTTATCTCATCCCGGAATAGGTTTCACCATTCATGCAATCAAAACAAGATGCTTTTGGTTACACATGTCAAAGCAAATTCATGTTTGGACCAAAACTTGCTTAAAATGTCAACAAGCAAAGATCCAAAAACATACAAAATCACCAATTATCAACATTAAAGTTCCTAAAATTAGATTTGATCATATCGACCATAGGTTGTACTTATGTACTTACAGTTATCGCACGCGTCACTCGATGGCCAGAAGCTTTTCCACTAAAAGATATCACATCTTCTGCTATAGCGAACAATCTTTTCCGAGATTATTTTATTACTCGGTACTCGGTACACTTACTCGGATTACTCGGTACACGACAAATACACCCATCATCTTTCCATCTTCAAGCAAATGGAATGTTAGAACGATTTCACCGATCATTGAAGACAGACTATAGATCCAACTATAGATGGAACAACAATCTACCCCTCATCCTACTAGGATTAAGAACATCTCTTAAGGAAGATCTAGGTTGCTCCTCAGCAGAACTGCTTGACGGGCAACCACTAAGACTTTCTGGAGAGTTAATAAAAAAATAGATAAATACACAATCCAAAAATAACATGTAAAAGTGATAGAATAAAATTATTTTTTAAAATCAATATTGTACATGATATTAATTGAATAAATCTTGAAATTTGTGGTTGTTGGAAAGATAATGGATGGTGAAGACCCTGAAGATCAAGATGTATTCGTTGACATACCGCGTCCCGAAAATCGCTGCGATTAATATCTTCTACCCACTATCATTATCGTACGTATTTTTTCCTTCATGTCACTCATTTATTATCCGAAACGCGCGGATTTCTAGCGTCGTCTTCGGCGGTCTTCTTTCGCGTTTCCAGCCCGTTCCTTCGTAGCACCATAATCGTTCGAGCTTAATTAAAAATCCGGCCGATTAATCATCGAACCCCTTTTGCCGCCGCCCGGCAACCCAGTATTTAAAACAAAATTAACTGCTTGGGTCCGGGGTCCGGGGACCCCAAGAGCCCTGATCCTCGATCATCCACCGGCAGCGTCCACCGGTGGAAATCACACGTTGCCTCCAAATGCTATGTAATTACCGGAGTTTCTTGAGATGTTAAGTGCAGAGTAGGTGAAGCGCCAGTGCCACCAATAAATAAATCCGCCGGACCCTCTTCTTCTTCTTCTTGGTTCGAGACTGTTTGGTGGCTACCCGTGGGTATTTTCAGATTGCTTTTAATTGTTGGTTGTGTATCGGTGGATGATGTGTGCCGTTCTTCTGAACGATTCTTGTCGTCGAAAATGCTTTATGCTTTTCTTATTAAGACAATCAAAAAAATTCAATTCAATTCCTGCTGACTTAGTCTAAAGTTTTCGATTCGAAGTTACGATGGAGGAACTATAACCGGAATTCTAAGTCATTGGGCGTACGACCCGGATCGTGCTGACCCGGAAATACCACCCGGAATACTAAAAAGCTCCCGGACAATGCTTATAAGGGGACGAAAAATCGAACGCAAAACGTGTTCCGTTCGAGAGGTGCCTTCCCTCTTACGATCTTTCCGAAGAACGAGTTTACCCATTCGACTAAATTTACATGTTGCGACTATAAGGAAGGAATAAATGGTGATTTATACGAGCTTATTGAGTTTATTGAATGAGTTCGATGACGAGAAAAGAGTTTGACTAAAAAAAAAATTAAAAAAGTAGTAAGAGATATTAAACGTATACAGATAAACAGAATTGGCGGCTATTAACTTCTTTCTTGTTGTTCGTTGACCATTAAATAAGAAAATTACCCCGGCGCCACTGACCATTAACAAAAACACACACAAGCCAACTTATGATTTATGTCCTACGGTATGGGCCGTGTCCATTTTTGAAAACTAATACGAACCGCCCCAACGAGTTGAAAACGTTTCATAAACCGAGCTGTATGATGGATGCTATGTCGTTTTTATATCTATCGACGACAAAAGGTAATATAGTCTTAATTAGGATTCGAGTAAAAAAGCTCCTTTCTTATGAACAAAACTACAAATCATTAAGAAAATAACAATATAAGTTGAATCGTAAAACAGTAATATACAAGTTTGGTTAGATTAATAACGCGACAATATTTATGGGTGAAACCATTAATCGAAAAATTCCTGGGTCTATTACGGCCCTTATAAATTCATATGCATTAATTGTGAGTTGATATTAAGTGTTCATGTGTTGAAAGGGTTGAATTTACGCAAACAGACTGCGTGCCCGCAATAAATTACGCATTAACGCGATGGCGGCCTATAAAGATTTGCATCGATGATAACAACCGCCCTTCGTGTCTAAAAGAAAAAAAGACAAAGAGAATTGCTTTCCAGGAACGGTTTAATGACTACGGATATCGATATTAAACGTGTCGTTAACAAGAAATTAAAGTTATTTAATTAAGTTATTTAATTATCGTTACTTTAAATTTAGCAATTTTTAAAAATTTGTTGTGTATGATCAAATTAAAGAGTATTGAAAAATCATTCAAAATTATGTTTTTTGAAATGAGAACTGTGAGTGATAATATTGACTTTATATGGAGTTATATCGAAGTAAACATGATAGAGATTTAAAATGCAATGTTGGAGGTTTATTCCATTTCTTAAGATAGGAAGCGTAATGGTTTAAAAGGATTGCATGAGATTCTATGAACTTTAAAGAGGAGGTGTGATACAATCTGAAAGGAAAATTTACTCTATGCAGAGTCATCTTGATAGAAACATGGCCAGTACTTGCTGCAGAGGTGACGTAGACTTAATATTATGCTGTCTCGATTCAGACTTGACGAAGAAATGAAGAAGACTTCCTGTACTTCCGGCATGATAGACGATTTTAGTTAATCATAATACCTCTCTGTTTCTTGAATTAGGTATAATAAGATTTGCAAGAAGGAGTCTTGATTCACTCCTAGATGCACTATTGATGCAGACGAGATAGAGATGCAGTGTTGATGGAGATTTGATTCTGTACAAATTTGATTTCATAGAAGCAAGGTTAGAATTTGACGTAAACTTAAAGAAGACTTGCTGCAGAGTTGCTGCAGACATGATATATGATTTAAATTCATCTTGATGAAGTTATAATGCATCTTTGGGTCTTGAAGCCGATAACATAAGTTTGTAAGAAGGAGTCTTGATGCATTTCAAGATGCAGTATTGCCGCAGACGAGATAGAGATATGATGTAGTTTTGTTGGAGTTTTGAGTCTGTACAAATTTGATTTCGCAGAAGCAAGGTTAAAATATGACGTAAATTTGAAGAAGACTTGCTCCAAAGTTGCTGCAGACATGATATACGATTTAAATTAATCTTGATGAATTTATTGATGAATCTTGATGCCTCTTTGCGTCTTGAAGCCGATAAAATAAATTTGTAAGAAGGAGTCTTGATGCATTTCAAGATGCAGTATTGCCGCAGAGGTGATAGAGATATGATGTAGTTTTGATGGTGATTTGACTCTGTATAAATTTGATTTCATAGAAACAAGGTTAGAATTTGTCGTGAACTTGAAGAAGACTTGCTACAGAGTTACTGCACACATGATATATGATTTAAATTCATCTTCATGAAGTTATAATGCCTCTTTGAGTCTTGAAGCCGATAACATGAGTTTGTAAGAAGGAGTCTTGATGCATTTCAAGTTCTGCAGAGTTGCTGCAAACATGATACATGATTTAAATGAGTCTTAATGAAGTTATAATGCCTCTTTGGGTCTTGAAGCCGATAAAATAAGTTTGTAAGAAGGAGTCTTGATGCATTTCAATATGTAGTATTGACTATTTGATGGAGACCTGAATCTGTACAACCTTGGTTTGATAGAAACAAGGTAAACTCGATAAAGAGATGACGTAGACTTTATACGATATTGTCTCAATTCAGACCTAATCAAAACATGTTGCACACTTGCTGCAGTCATGATGGAGTTTTAAATTAATCCTGATGTAGGCATAATGCCTATTAGTTTCTTGAAACAGATATGATAACATTTATAAGAAAATGTAATGTGTACTGATGAAATTTTAAGTGAAAGTTTGATTAGAGAAATCTGTTAAGACAATTCTACTCCTAGATGCAATTTTGATGAAGACTTGAAGATGTTTGAGACTTTATGTAGTGATGATGTAGATATAAGATATAGATATTATTAACTCAGATTAGCGTTAATTTTGGATGAACATTATACAAGCATCGACTTATTGCGAAATTCAATAATCACGTCAATTAGTTTATCATCGTGAAATTTATCAAACAGCTCTTGATATAATTTAATTCTATTAGTTTCATTTAATTCCATTATTTTTTTAGATTTACCTTTCTAATTTTCATTTGGACATTGTACGAAATCTTCAAGAATTTAATTTACGGAGTTATAAAGATTGTTACATCGGAACATCATAATACCTTAAAGCTAGTTTACAGCAATCTCACGGAGATTGCAAATCAATATATACAACTACACAGCTTTATTAGAGCGTCATATTGAATCTGGAAATCACCTCAACTTTATTCTAGTCAAGATTGTTTATCCTAAGAGACTCTCATTGATTGTTGAATAAGTTATTAATTTATATATGGAATAATATTTAATGGTATAATTTTTGTTATTGGTATGTAATATTGGTATTTATTAAACATGTTTATACTATCATTTAACCATGATGATGACATTAATCAAATATCCAATATAATCAATATTTTAAGAAGTAAATTTAAACTAAACTGCTTAAAACACCAAAGTTAGAGTCAACGCCTTGAGGAGAAAGCCTTGAGAAATAACTACCCTAAAGGAATTAGGCAATTTATCATAGAAAAAGGAAACACTTAAAAAACTACTAAGCATATAAACATAAAGATTCGATAAATCAAAGATGAATCTATGAATGCTTACCTCAGATTATAATCACTGATGATTTCTGATTATTTTAGAAAGAGGCAAAAAGGCTTAAAAGAGTTCGAAATAAGATACATTTATGATAGATACATTTATTCGATGATATGGAAATGTTCCAATATGTCTTTGAATAATAAGCTGTTGCTATATAAGCAGACATTAAAACCTTTATAGACATATGGCATGCAGCTATGGGGCCGCACTAGACAAAGAACTATAGCTATAAGCCAAAGATTTTAGAATAATGTGCATCAGCTGTTAATATACTATTAGGATATTTGCCAAGAGTCATGAAGATGCTGAATTACAAATAAGACTAACGAGAAAACAATCATTTGAATTAGTGCAGTTGCTATTAGTATTCTTAAAAACCAGAGCCTCTATGTGTAAAAAAAGCAAAGCTTGTAATTGTACACAATAAATGTTCTGGCTCCCTCTATTTGTTATTAGTAATTATGTTTTGGTTAAAGAATATAAAAAAAACTATCACCAGATTATAACTAAATAAAATTAACAATTATTAATTAGAATAGATTATAAATAACAAAATAATATAAAAATTAATATATTGGTGAGACGAAAAAATCCTTAAATTCTTCCATTATTGATTTTTCTATCCAAAACAATCAAATATGCAAAGTTATATAAAGTGATAAAAAATACAAGAACAAGAACAAATAAATATCAAACAGGCGTAATAGGTTAAAAAAGTTTGGAACCAGTAAAAATAGACAATTTACTATAAGCTGACGTCATAGTGCTGATAGCAAAGAACCATAAAAAGGCAAGAAAATTAGTTGAAATATGGACAGAAGAAATTGAAAAGATGGGAATTGAAAAGAATTGAACGTAAATAAATGTAAAATCGTGATAATAAATAAAAAGGAAATAAGAAATAACCCGAAAGAAATTTTTTTAAGGAACAAAAGATAGATATGATCATATGAGTACTTGGGCAGTATAATATCACAAGATGGAAGGATAACTTTAGACATAATTGCAAGAATAAGGAAAACAAACAACGTATATCATACTTTAAACAGAACAATTTTTGAGAAGAAGGAGATAGATAAAAGATAAAATTGAAACTGTACAACGCGGTGGCTATCCCAATATTAACATATGCCAGTGAATCATGAACACCCCAAGATAAACAAGAAGGAAAGATCACAGCAATGGAAATGAAATTTTTACGGAAAATAGTGGCGAACACGAAGTGGGATAGGATAAGTAATGAGGAAATAAGACTGGGAGTAGATCAAGAGGAGATAATCAGCAAAATAGAGAGAAAGCAACTAAACTGGTACGCCCACATAATTAGAATGCAACATAACACAAGGGTAAAAAAGGTATTTGACCTTTTTTTGAGATGGGAAGACCTAGGAAGTAGTGGGAAGAAAGAATAGCAGCAGTTGGGAAGATGAAAGGGACGACACTAGCAAATATAAAGAAATTAGCTAGGAACCGAAGGGAGTGGAAAAAGAATGAATGCATTCATTCTCCATGGAGGAATAGGAAAAGATTTATCCGACGCCATCAGGCATAAGGATCAGGAGAAGAAGAAAATATTAAAGTTTATTTTAAGAAACAATAAGATCATGGAAAATAGGAAATTATTTATGGCACATGTAATATTCATTAAATTCTCTTTAAAACGTTTTTTATTTCAACATGATATCTTAATTGGTTCTTGAGATACGATTTTCTACATTTCTATTTAAAAGAAATAAAGAAGTACACTAAGTTATGCTTAAAAAATGATAACAATGAAGATTATGAAAAATAAGAAATTATTTATGCCACATTTAATATTCATTAAATTACCTTTAAAAGGTTTTTTTATTTCAACTTGATATCTCAAGTGACTCTAGAGATAGGATTTTCTAAGTTTCAACAACGATGATTGTAGATATGAGAAATTATTTATACCATAATGTTTGATTACGATATCATTAACTCGTTCTGGAAATGCGATTTTAACAATTTTGACTTGAATATCAACTTTAAAACATCGTATCTTAAAAACTAATTGAGATAGCAGAATGAAGTTAACAGAACTGGAAATCAAACTTAATCTAGATTAAAGGTAACTCAAACAATAACAAAAAGATATAAAAATTAATAATTGTGGAGATTTGATTTCCTTGAATCTTGATGCATATTACTTGATAAACTATAGATTTAATGTAGATTTAAAAAATTTCATGCAGATATAATAAGAACTGTAAAAACATTCTTGAAAGAATTTTAATGCACACATAATTGCAGGATTTGCAGATTTTATTACAGACAACACTAAAGTAGAAAGCTTAAAGCCAACAAAATCTATACCGAATTATGTGGTAAATTTAGCATATAAATAAAAAAATAAATAAATTGAGCATAATTTTTGGTTGAAACGAAAACGCGATAATAATAAGATAACTAGATAATGGGTAAAGGTGCTTATACTCTTTTTTTGTACAATAATGATGTCGTAATTGTGGCTTCGCGACGACGTACGCACTTACTTAAACGGTATAGTTACACAGTTCTAACAAACCGTTTTTATAGGAGACTAAACGACGACGTAGCGTAACGTGAATGTTTCTGGACGGTTGTTCGTCACGGCAATGGCGGTGTGCCGTTTGTGTTGGTAGACGCTGTTATTATTCCAAATTACGGTTCGTTTGTGGCGTTAATTACCAAAAACCTCGAACGAGACGATCCGAATGCCCCAAAAAAAAAACAATGTGGATAAAAAAGTTGGTATTGAGTTAATTTTTTAACTTAAAAGAAAAATTTTTGATAATGTTTTCAGCACGTGTCTGTATATGTGTCAAATATATAATGTTTGATGGCGGTTAAAAGTGTGAAAAATCGATTCGTATCAGGTAATAAGTTTTTTAGGCGCCACCGTGTCGCTTGGCCAGTTAGTCATGACGATTGCCCAAACGACCTTCCTTTAATTAGAACGGTTCTCTCTAAAGTTGGCCGAATGGACGAGGTCTCCCTTAAAAAAGAGACCAGCTTAATGTACTCTATCTACGAGGATCGAAAAGCGGTTCTCTTTGTCTACGGGCGAAGAGTCGATCCGCCGCCGTCGGATGGGCGTCGACCAATTTGTATTTTGTTGTGGGAAAAGTTTGCCCATTTTTCCTCTCTTTATTCTTTCCCCATCTCGAGTGCTGGAGCTTGTGCGTAAAGCTATTTTTAATGGCACCATTTGTCCAAAGAGGGATCACTTTAATCTCTTTTTTTTTTCGTATTCTTTCATATTTATTAAATAACTAGAAAAAAAGTGGTCGATAAAAAAATATACAAAAAATTAAAAAAGCATATACATATATTTAATCATCACTTAGATCATTTTATTTGTCGGTGATTATGCAATTAAAACATACGGATTTTAATGGCGCCTGATTTCCGAGCATTTAACAAGAATAAAGGAAGTCTATGTATTTATACTTGGCGTAAAATTTATATAAAAAATCCTTTCTGAAAATAGTTTGGGTTCCGGTAAACCGTTAGGAGCATTATACTAAGTGATTTATTACGAATCTAGGTTAATTAGAACAGACAAATTTCGACCCTATGTGCATATAAATCGTACTACCCTTACTCTTAGGTCTAATTTATTACCCACGTGTGTTTTACACAGACTCGCCCTTCACGTCTTTAGAAACTACACCTTAAGAAACAAAGATGTTGCCTTTGCGTTTGATTTGTTGTTGTTGTTGTTACGTAAGTATATTATATTTAGTTGGAATGCTGTAAATTGCATTGTAATACCTCAATTGGATTTTAAGATACGATGTTTTAAATTGTATCTCTATTTAAAAAAAAACAGAAATTTTGAAAATCATATCTCAACAACAAATTGAAATATAAATGTGAAGTTAAGAACATAGTAAAGTAAATTTAGTGAAAATTCTGGAATCATATACTACTTCAGTGGTTAACTATAAACAATTCGAAAGTTAATCCATTAGATTTCAGTATTTATTAACTATATGCTGAGCAACAAATTGTGGTAAGAATAAGAAGTTGAACCTTGATACATCATAGCAGGCTTATCAAATGGGTAGATACCAATGCATGTACTTAATAAAAAATATATATTATATACTTTCTGCTTATTGAATCTTTCTGATTAATAAAAATTACTCATCCCGCAATAAATCATACAAAATTTGAAAGAAAAAACTTATACAATAATTATTAGTATAATACAACATTACTAACATAACATTATAACTAACATAACATAATGATATATTTGAATGACGTCCTGTTATTCACAATTGAGTACGCTTTTGCTCTAACAGAAGTTATTATATTATCAACTGTTGGAGTATTGTGGTTATATTCCATTAAGATTGGAAATTGAATTTGATTTTTGGTTTGAGATTAGATTAAAGTTGGCTTGTATTAGAGTAGGGTTACTTGGTAGTTGAGTTGTTTTAAAGTTTGATTAGTTAACTAAGAAGTTGAAATACTTTATGGCTATTAGGGAATGCAATCAAGAAGGGTTTTTATAATCCCGGGATTTCGGGATCAGAATTCTCTATCCCGGGTAATCCCGGGTTTGACGGGCTACATATTGTAGTTACAAATAAAAAGTGTTCAAGATGTTAATAAAAAATTGAAAAAATTAACGTTACAGTTTATTCTAACCATAATACAAAGCATTATAAAACATCTACCATCCATAAAACTATTTTTAAAGTAATGTCGCAGAACAAACAATTTATCTATTGTTTTATCTCCTAAACGAGATCTAAATTTTGTGTTTAATAAACCTGCTGAAGAGAAGCATTGGTCCGGTTCCACACTTGTTGGTGCAATAGTTTTCAAACATTCAAAAGCGAATTGAAGATTTTTACCCATGCTACCATCATTACTAAATATATCAATTGCTTGAATCAATGTATTGAAGAGTGCATTCTTAGTTAACTGGACAGGTAGCTGTTGTTTGTTTAGAGCAGAATAAAGTTAACCAATAGATCCATAGATCGATAGATCTATGGATCTATTGATAGATCGAGTCTTATTCTTCAAAGAATAGTAAATTAATGACATAAATATAATCCTGAAAATCCCGTAATAATAATCGATTTCCCGGGATAATTTTCGAGATTTAAATATGTACGGGATCCCGGGATTTTCGGGATTGAAATCCCGGGATTGCAATCCATAATGGCTATGTTTCTTTAAGATGAGGTGAACTTGATTTGGAGTTACTTTGTTTTGAAGTAAGTTGACTTGACTTGGTTCTTAGTTGGAATAGATTGTTTTGAAATACACGACATCTTTAAATTAGAAACACTTCAGTTGGATTGCTTTGAAGTTGGACTTGGGTTACACTGTGATTCGATTAGTTTGCATTGGGGCGAGATTACTTGGTAGTTGAGTTACTTTGGTGTTTTAGTAGTTTACTAGAGTAGTAATGCAACTGGAAAGCATTAGTTAGTTTTAGGACTGATTTAACTTGATGGGAGTTAAATTGTTTAGTGATGAAGATGCTTTAGGATTTGATCTCGGTTTCTTTGAGTTTGGGTTAGTTTTGGGGTTAGGTTGGGTTGGTTTTAACATGACTTAGCTTCGTTTGTGGTCGGGATACTTTGTTTGGTTGAGTTACTTTCTGCCAATTGAATCCAAAAACAACTCAAAGTTTTTGGATTCAATTGGCTTGTATTGGGACATCGCTACTTGATCACTGAGTTGCTTTGGAGTTTTAGTAACCTACTAGTGCTAACTAGAATTACTTTATGGATATGTTTCTTTGTAATTGGGGTTAACTTGATCAAAGTTAGTTTACTTTGGGGTTTGATTATAGTAGTTTAAGGTTGACTTGGCTTGATCTGTGATTAGGATGGATTACTTTGAATCCCACGTAACATCTTTGAATACAATCTCTTCCATAATGTTGTTTTGGAGTTGAGCTACTTTGGGATTGAGTTGCTTTAGGGTTCGATTGGGTTGGTTTAAAGTTTGTCCCAACCAACTTTAAATAATAAAGGAATTGAGCTGGGATACTTTGAGATGTCCATCCATGCTTTGGAGTTGAGTTAATTGGTAGTTAAGTTACTATGGAATTTAATTAGCTTACTAGGAACTTAAATCACTTTGTGGTAATATTCTTTTACGTTTGGCTTAACTTGATTTGGATATGGATTCGGTGACATTGAGGTGAGGACAGCATGCTTTGGGTTTGGGTTAACTTTAGGGTTTGTTTGGTTTGCTTTGGGGTTAACTTTAAATAACAATGAGTTCAGTTAAGTTAATTTGGAGTTGGATTACTTTGTAGTTAAGTCGCTTTGAAGTTGGGTTACCATGCTTGGGAGCTTCAAGTAGCTTGGGTTGGGATGGCAGTTGAGTTGCTTAGCGATGGTTAGATTTGGCTACTATGTTGAATTATTTAGTGGTTAAGCAGCTTTAGGGTTGGATTCGGTTATTTAGAGGTTGGGAAACATGTTTTTGGTTTGGGTAAGCTTTGGGGTGAGGTTGAGTTCTCTTTGCTTCGTTTGTGGATGGACCTAACCTAACAGCGTCATATGTGCTTTGAGATTAGGCTAATATGTTTTAGAGTTGACTGATTTTGTGGAAGAATTGCTTAGGAGTTTGATTAGCTTACAAAAATTAAGTTGGGTTGGGTTGGGTTGAGAATATAATTACGCTCCATGGGATGGTATGCTTAAAGCGCTGGAAAGGGGAAAAGGCAGTAAATATCTGTACAGAATAATCTGTAGCTACCTGTCCGAAAGAAGGATAATAGCGCCAAACGGAGTGGAATTTGACATATTTTGCGAAGTCCCCAGGGGTGTGTCTTGGGTCCGACTCTCTGGAACATATTTTATGACGAGGTTCTGCGGATGAAGATGAATGCTGGAGTCGGTATGGTAGCATATGCAGATGATCTGGCGCTTATAATAACAGGAGGATAAAGCCGAATATGCAATCAGCCAGGTATCCCACAAGCTCAGAAATATGGAGATCAAAGTAGCGGCACATAAAACCGAAGTAGTCGTTCTACAAGGAAGAAGAAAGGCCCCCACGATGACGATCAAGGTAGACGGAACGAACGTGAAAAGCCTCCCAATGGTAAAATACTTAGGTGTCTACCTGGATAAGGAGCTTAGGATGACGGCTCACGTGAGGGCAATAAGCGACAAGGCCACGAAAATGACAAATATATTACGGAGAATAATGCCTACTTTGGGAGGCTCAAGCTCCATCAAGAGAAAATTGCTGGCGCCAACTGTACTGTCAGCGGTGTTGTATGCCGCACAAACATGGAAGCGTGCCCTTAAGTACAATCATTATAAAAATATGCTAAACCGCATAAATATAAATAGATAGGCGATAGGAGTGACGTCGGCCTATTGCACTGTGTCCACGACAACTGCCGAAGTAATAGCCAGTATGCCCCCCGTGGACTTACTGGTAGATTAAAGAATAAACCTACATATAAAACGAAAAGAATTTGAGGCAGCGGCAAGGTGATAACATCATATAGCAGATGCTGGCCAGCGAGAGTAAGTGGAAGGTCGTTTCGAGAATGATTACGGAGATGTTGACCATAAAGGAGGACCAGGTGAGAGGGATGGAGAGTATTAGAGGAGAGGGTCATGACCTCCTCTCAAACAGGTATGAATGAAAGGTTTAACATATGCAAAAAGTGAATTGTCTTGTTTTATGTGACGGGATGTAGAGTGCCGAAAGAAGAGGGATCAATACCGAAGAGGTGAAAGAAGAAAAGAAGATAGAACTCCGAAGAAATGCCTTCTGGCGGTTTCAGAAGTAGACGATCCATTCATGGGCCCCAACCCTACATTATCTGGCCGACCAACACCCCAGACCAGATATCTGTTTGCAGATTTTCCACGACCTCGTTAAAAAATAAAAAAAAGGGTTGGGTTGGGTTGGGTTGGGTTGTAAGAGTATAGTATACAATTAATAACACATCAACCCAAAAATTGATCGACACATTGCACTGTCTCTACCGCAAAAGACTTCATGTAAACTTTATTAAAGAATTTCTGACTGCGCCTGCTTAAGCTGAGATCGTTTGCGGTCGGAACTCTATAATGAATACTAACCCAACAAGAAAACACTGGTCAACTAGTGTGAATTGACTAGTTACATACGCCGCGCTTCACATGCAAGTGACCTCGGGTAAACTTAGGGCAGAGAATTTATAATTTCGTCTGATTAAACCAGGATCGGCAGTGGCTGAGGCTCTACAATAATTAACATCACACCAACCCAAAAACTGATTAATACCCTCAATACACTTTTTTT
Organism: Onthophagus taurus; assembly: GCF_000648695.1. NCBI lineage: Eukaryota > Metazoa > Arthropoda > Insecta > Coleoptera > Scarabaeidae > Onthophagus > Onthophagus taurus. Next base: position 78,519 of record NW_019280526.1, read on the forward strand.
ACAGACGATCTTGGCTAAACTTAGGGCAAAGAATCTATGATTCCACTTGACCAAGTCAAAGTCGCTTGCGGTCGATGTTCTACAATTCAACGCATAAACTTATCAATACATTGGGGCATCTCATCAAACTCGGCGTAAAGATTAAAAGATATAAAAATCAATAATTGTGGAGATTTGATTTCGTTCAGTCTTGATAAAGATTACTTGATAAACTACAGATTTAATGTAATTTTCAAAAAATTCATGCAGATATAATAAAAACTGTAAAAATATTATACATTCTTGAAAGAATTTTAATGCACACCTAATTGAAGTATCTACAGATTTTATTTAGCAGAAGTAGTTGTTTCGATGTAGATGTAATTAATGAATACTGAACTACAAAGCATGTATGTATATAATACAGCTATCAAAGTTGACCTCATCTAAACCATAACTGAACTCACAAACATTGTAGTTAAATGTTAAGTTTTGTTAGTTAAGTTTGTTAATTTTAGAGATTCAGTTCAGATAAGGTACGTAATAAATAAGTGGTCAGAAATTTAAATCCCTACGTGTTTATTCTGTGATTTGTTTTGGCGTTCTATGATGGATATAATGTCAGATCTGCGTAGAGATTGTGTCAGATCGATTGTATAGTACATCTTAAAGATGAACAGTAAGTTCATATTAACGGTATGCTCGATATTTATTTTGGAAATTAAACTGTGCAACATAAACAGTTTGGTTAAACACGTTTTCTATAAAACCTGTTGATTCTAATAAGCGTCATTATATTGTGAGTTTTTGAATTCAACGACATATTGAAGGAAATGTTCAAAAGATGTCAGATGTAATGAGTCCTTTAAATAGTACGTACTCAGATTATTTCCCAATTTTGTTATTTAGGAGAAGGGATAATACATTTTTGGGTAGATTTCGAAAAATCAACCGAGTGTTTTTTCCTTAATCGAAAGTTTTCATGTCGCAAATTACCCGGATTAAATCCATTCAGAGATGATAAATGTATAACGAGTTGAATCTTGCCATATCAGTGCTTATTAACATTTACTGTTCATTAAATAAGATTAAAGTAGTAGCAGAATAACAATTAACCTTCCAAAATTCCAACTTAGATATTTGTCTGCGAAGTTCTTAACATTTTCGTGTAAACCGTTTCCTAAATCCCAAATGTATTCATACATTGTTGTTTTCAAGCTTGAGTATTTGAATTCTACAATTTATATTTCGCATGCTATGTATCAAAGTTATAGGAGTAACCTTTTGCTAGCCATCATAACCAAAGCTACAAACCATCTAATATTTGTATCCAAACTGGATCGGCCTTTCATTATAATTTGGTATCACAAATTATTGGTTAAGTACAATGAATATGACAGCAATGCTTTTCATTAAACGCTTGTTAAAAGATCGAACCTAAAAGTCAGACAATCTGCAAGGCTAAATATATTAAAGTACTGCATAAACTTTACGCGTGACCTCACGAATTTGGTGTAGTAAATTCTTGAAGGAAGTAATGAAGATGTTTATTTGAAACTAAAGGTTAGTACAAGACGAATAAATAAAGCTGAGCAAATAACCACCTTGAACAATTTTATGGGAATTGTAAAGAAAAGAATTTGTCATCAAATTAAAGCTTAAACCTTTCTCTACAATAATATATAACTTATTGTTTTAATTTTAAGGAGATTTACTTCAGAAAGGCAAAAAAGCAAATTTGGATAAACCGAATTAATTAAAAAATAATATATTTGAAAAAGTGAGAATTGAGAAATAATAAATTAAAGATTAAAGTGTCTTTCACATTAAAACAACAAACATTGTAACCTTAAGACATAGTTAGGATTATATTAAGCGATGATTAGCACTCGATTAAGGTTATACAAGATCTATTTGGATTCAATATGATACAAGATATAGTATACAATGATGAATTGGTAACATTAGGTAGCGATCGAATATTTAAATTATTTTATAAAAATTATGTTAATGATTTTGAGAAATTGTATTATCGTTGTGTGTGGCATACCATGATAGGTCGGTTAAGTGGTCAAAGAAGAAGGCTCGCATAGTTCACACGATATAGCACATTCTCATGTAATGGCATAACTATTTCAAATTAGTTCGAGTTAAAACCGAAATGGTAAAACGAAAGTGGAACCGTCGTTCTCATTCTGTCTTTTTTTGATTGTTTCCCCTTCTTGTCGCTAAAGTTGAAGGAAGTGGAAAGACAACGAAAGCGGCACGTCAACACTAATCGTTTCTACGAAATATGTCTTTTCAGCCTAAAGGCGTCGTTGGTCACTTTTGTTTTCAACTACAGTCAACCACCACAATTTACATCTTAGAAATTCCAAACTATACCTAACTACGTATATAGGGAACAAAAAGACGATGTTGATTTGTTTTAAAGGATTCTAAAAAGGATTCGTTTTTAACTAAGAATATGCACGCAGATCATCGTTCACATCACCGAGGTCTTTAATTACAAGCCGCGGATGAGATGGTCTTCTGGGTGTGTAACTTTTTTTTGGTCCAGAGTACAAGAGCGGCAGGAGCAATAAGAAAAGTAAAAGGAGAGCTAATGGGCTCAGTGGAACAGTGCGTCGTCGTTCAAAACGAAAAGGGCGCCCGCAATAAAAGCGATGCTCTCCGCATCGTTGGCGCTAATGCCGCGGTTTTTACTGTATTTTGTGTAGTAGGTAGTGGTGCAAAAGCGGCGGGGAAAAGCTCTTAAGAAACGTCTTAACCGTGCAGATTTATGTGCCGTTTTCGTTTTGTACAAAAAATTAAGTTTTACTATTTTCTTTATATTTATTTTCTTTAGGTTTCTTTTGTTTATGTTAATTTACTTGAGCTTTATCTTTTTAGCATTATTTTCTAATAAACGTAAGATATTACCAATAATTTGTATCAGATTGAATTAATTATCAATGTTTAAGTTGTTGATATAGTAGATTTTGCTCTGAACGAAACAACTAACGCGAACGTTTAGTCCATGGTTGGGGCAATTCAGTCGAAATTGCTGCCGTTAAATAGATACACAATTTACTAGAAACGGTTTCAACTAAGTGCCGGCCGGGTAATTGCTTTCGAAAATTGATCGCGTCTTAACTTCGGGTTCCGTGATCGAAATGGTAAGACGTGGAGGCCCGAGACGTGACCAGATATTATCTGGGAAACTTCCTCCTTACGGGAGTTAGTGCCGCTTATCAATTATAATTACCGATAATATTATAATTCGACACGGCTATGGTTATTTAATCGATATCGTATACTTAATTAAAAACCATCACCATACGGGTAACATCTTTGAAGATTGTTCTTTAAAAGTTAAGAACTTCTAAATTCAACTACTATACGAACAGTATAGAGAAAATGGGTAAGCGTCTTTATAATCAATATGAGGACATATATTATATGAATGTGGTTATGCCAAGAATATTAAATAAGCTATGGAACTAATATGTGGGAGAACAGATGTTGTATGTCAAAGCAAAACAACGTCTTAACGGTAGGCAGAGAGAAATGTGGGATCTACTCAAACAAAATGGCACTGGCATGATATTTTGTCTTCCATAGACTTAATGATCATAAAGATCATATATCTAAAACTCAGATTTTTTTTATCTTAATTTTAGACATCTCGATGATAAAGTCCTCAAATTAGACGATCTCATGATTAATACGCAACCTGTATACTCTACAGGTGACATTAATGCCCGGTTCACATTATTCCAGTCCTGTATTCCAGCGAGTCAATCAAGTCCAGTGCTGGACTGGATCATGTCGTTCACATTATTCCAGTCTAGTAGTCCAGCTAGTCAATCCAGTCCAATGGATTCTTAATAGTTTCGTTAAGAATACGCAATCAAGTACTGTATTGGCGGTCTACACTATTCCAGAATAGACGAGCTGAAATGAAAAAATAGTCCGTCGATCCAGTCATTGGAGTGGATTGCTTATTGAAATGGGTATATTCCAGTGCCGGTTCACATTACTCCAGTAGCATTCCAGCGTAGGTTTCCAGCTCGATACATACCAAAACTACGCTTCAAGCTAGCAACTAATTTTAGCAGACGCTAAAGTCTTCCTCTAATACTGCCGATGCATATTGTATTAGTTTTGCTGATTACTCATTTAGTTATGTTTTTTTATCGAAATGTCATCCTTTCCATGTATGTGGTATCTTAATATTCAAATTTCTTCTTGTGACTTTGATCCTATAGCACTTCTTTCAATATTATTAATGGTTTTTGAGAATAGCTTTGGTGTAGTCTTATATACTCATTAACGTGGAACGAGAAGTACGGATGAACATATGACTGTATCCACAACGCCAGAAAAGTTGATATAGATACATACTTTAACCCGTCTTCAACCATTTCTAGAGATGCTTTCTATAGTGATTAATTAATTAATATATGCACCGCCACTACTTACACTTTATATGATAGCTCGAGATAAAGCATCAGCAAGATTATGCTTTTTCAAGTCTCTCTTGTGCTTCAATGAGCTGGATGACTAATAGGGTCCTTCAAATTCTGGACCTACATCAACTTGACACAATCCGTGATTACCCTCCATATTAGGTAAAGTCGTAACTTCTCTATAGCCAACAAATAACATGTTTCGGCCCTCGATGCTCTATGTCAATCTATGAGATCAATTTAAAGATCAAGCGATATCAATTATTGATACTAGGATACGTTAAAATAAGGATCTCTTTTGATGAAATTAAAGGTTTTCTGGCTTTTGTAAAAATTATGCAGACAATGAGAAAGCAACAAATTTTCCATAGGTGGCGTTTTTATGGACGACGGAGACTTAAAATCGCTTTTCCTTTTTCAGAATCAATCTAAAGTATGTCTTTACTGACAATATGGTCAAAGTATTTTAACTCTGAAGCTGTGGTCCACTGCCTTTATCTCGGGTTACGGTAAGACCGGCGTAGGCTGTCCGCATCGAGGGGTGTTATCTTCCCTGCTTTAGGCCTTTTTGGTTGATGATCTGATTGCGATAGTCGAAGCCGTTGGTGTAGAAATACAAGCTTATGCTAATGACATTGTCGTTATGGTTAAAGGAACCTGTTTGTCTAGGATATCCAAAGTCTTCCAGGTGATCGTAGATACCATTTGCGCTTGGTGTAAGGGAGAGAATCTCTCGATAAACTCGATAAGCAATATGCTCAAAACTGTTCCGACATGTCCTACCAATGGGGTGCGGAAGACATTATAAGTACTGTGCTATCAATGCCGTCAGATTTTGCAGGATCACTATCAGTGATTAATGCTCGATACCAGATTGTACTGCCTGAACGGCAGTCCTGAATGGAAAATGAAAATTCTCTGGTTCAGGCAGATATTTGCACGTTCACAGATGGATCAAAACCGCCGGAAGGGGTCGGAGCAGGAATATACGTCCAGGACACCTCGAATTAAGCAACCTTACAGCCTGGGTACGTACTGTACTGTATTCCAGGTGGAAGTATTTGCTATTGACATGGGTGCTAAAATCCTTCTTGAGAGAGGAGTGAAGAACATGACAGTACGACTTTTCTCAGACAGTCAAGCCGCTCTCCAGGCGCTGCAAGCCGTGAAAACGGTGTCGTCTCTAGTTAATGACTGCAAGAGAGCATTAAACACACTGAATTGTGACATTCTGGGGTTGCTGGCAATGAAGCGGCAGATAAGCTAGCACGAGAGGGCAACGCTGAAGCGTTTGTCGGGCCAGAACCAGCGGTTGGTGTATCATTTGCGATGGCCAAACATAGGATTGGACTATGGACTGAAGAGAGACTTCGCCTACTGTGGACTAGTTCTCCTGGAATGAGACATGCTAAGGTGTTTATTAACATCGCCACTGTCAAATTCGGGAATACTTTAGGACTTGCTCGTAGTAGCATAAAACTTCTAATGAGTGTCTTTACTGGGCACTGCCGATTAAAAGCACACCTCAACTTGTTGGGTTTAGAAGACAGTGTTGAATGCAGACTATGTGCGGAAGTAGCGGAGACGGTTGAGCATGTTTTACAACACTGCACTACTATTAACCATATCAGATTCTCGATTTTTGGGTCGTAGTTTATCTCCCCAATGGATCTGAATGACTTTTCACCGAGCAAGGTATTAATGTTCGTTAAGAGCATTGGACTGCACGGTGAAATTGATAACGATATCTATCGGGGTACAATAGATCCTTAGGGTCAGTGTTGCCACCTCGAGAGAATTATCTCTTTTTAGGGAATTTTTACCACCTGAAGGGAAAAAGGGAATCTTTACGTAAAAAAGGGAATTTTTGTGTTACGGTCACAGACATTTCGCACCTATAAAATATAAGAATACATAAAATATACCTATAAGAATACACTACATCTCACTTAACAAACTTTTTTTTCTTTTTTTTTTTTGGAGGTAACTTGCTAACAACAAAATTAGCTCTTGCTGCAGCAGCCTCTTGAAGAGAATTTTGGTGGCTAAACGGGAATTTTTAGTAGACAGAAAGGGAATATTGCTGCTGCAAAGATGGCAACACTGCTTAGGGTCGCGGTGCAAGGTTGGTTGGTCCGCCTACCCGATATGTAATCTATGTAATGTAATGTAAGACCGTATTATTAAGTTTTTTAAGAACCTCAAGCAAAATTTATACGTGCTCCTGAAATGTTTCACGTTTCTATTACATTTTACCAAAACTGATGCACAAAGGATATGACGAAAATATTTTCTTTACATACAGAATTACTACTACTGGCTAGTTGAAGCAGTTATTCTACGATTCCAGCAAACCGTGTGCCAACATCTCCTTTAATTCTTCATAGATGTTGTGCAAGGAGATACCGAATAAAACCATTAATTAATCGCTTCAAAAGTTCCTCTTATATCTGAACATGTTAAAACTATTGACTAAGGCCCACTTTTACCATCCTTTTGATAAACTATCTAGGAGATAAGTACTATAGTTAGAGCTATTTTAAACGTTGTCATTGGCTAAGAGTCGGATTTATATATGGGATAAATTTATCAAGAGGTAGTAAAGGTTAGCGATAAATATTTTGTAGATCAAGCTCTATCCGGATAGCACAAAGATGGCAAAATTTATTCCCAATTCTCCATCATCTCCTTGTTCTAATTCTTATTCAGATCTTAGTTCTCGTTTTGCCCTTATCAAATTTACCTATCTACCATTTAATACTGCCCACTCTCTTTTTTTTTCGGAACAACATCCCTCACCATATCCAACATTTAATTAGCAAATCATACCACAACCCGCTCAATCTTCTCCTCTTCCGCATCCGCATTCGCTTGACCTATCTTCATTCTCTTGTCTTTTTGTAACAAGCACTACTGGTATGTCCCACTAATACTTTCTCTTCTGCATACACACTCCTAATGACTTTGATCTCGCCAACAAACCCCTTGATAGGTTGTCGTGCCGCTTAACCTGAAAGATTCTAGTTCTAGGTCTAGTGTTAGTTCTAGTTTTAGTTTAGAAGAAATACTAATTTTAAACAATTTTCACTCTTCTACCCCACTTGTTGCAACTGATCAATGGAGGTGATGCTTGTCATGATAAGGCGATGTTGATATTATGGTGCCAAGTTCTTTAATAAAACGTTTAATCTTTCCTCGTAATCAACAGGATAAAATACTTCCAGTAAATTCCCATCAAGATTTAAGTAGTCAATGCCCTTAAATAGATCGCAGGCAATAATAACAAATCCATGGTAACATTTTTACCTACTTGTAATTGAACCGCGTTATGCATCACTTGACTAAACGACAAATGAATAATGTTAAGAAAAACGGGATTTTCGTTTTCTTCTCTCTAAAAAATATAAGACTTCTCAAAATGGACAGGCTCAAACTATTGAAAATTGTTTGGTGTCTGTCCAAGAAGCCGCTTGGTCACTCGTTACGTTTTACGATTATACAGGTTGTTTCTGTAAGTCGTGGCATAAATGTATTCACTAAAACTAGAGACAAAATGATGACGATTCGTGTAAACATTTTTGAAGAAAATAATCTAGAGTTTGATTTGTACTTTTAAACTGGCTTTTATTTTATATAGAATCTATGTCTAACCAGTTTAGGCCCTTGGCCAACTTCAGAAACTTTTCAAATAGATTAACATCTCTTATCTTATCCATTTTACAAAAAGATTTCTTAATATTTCTTTTTGTTTTGTTAAAAAAGATCACGTATCAAAGTCGAAATCAGATTATTAATTACTAATTTACAAAATTAAAGTTTAAAAAGTTGTAAAATGAAATTAAGGACGAAGTGTTACAAGTTTTCAGGTTAAAATTTAAGAACGCTCTTTTTTAAGAAATTTGGGAAAAATTCAAGAATCATCATGTGGCTTAAAAATCGACGATTTTTTTTAATCAACGTGAAATTACCCAAAAAAAACACATTAAAAATAAAAAGAAAGTGCGGAAAAGTGACTAACACTAGATTAACTTCAGTTATAAAACTTCTTTTATAAGATAACTAACTTCAGGTTTAAAATGTCATCCTCAATTTTGACATATTTGTAATCTTCATTAAATATCCTTTAAACTGAGTAGAAACACGACATATTTATCTTCAATATTAAAGAAGTCATGGTCAAGTTCCGGTTAAGAATGTCAACGTCAATTTTGAGATATTTGTAATCGTCGTGAAAAATTAATAAAAAATACTTCTAGATACAAATTTTGACAATAATGAATACAATTAGTCAAATCATTAAAAAGTTTTTGGACATTTCTGGACATCTTTAAAAATCTTCTGGTAATTTTTATCACGGTCTAGAAAGCATTTAAACACTATTTGATAATTATAGAGACCATTAGAAAGCTTTTGGACACTTTTGGACATCTTTAAAGCCGTCTTAACAGAGGAACGGCTAAACCCGAAACTTTCTACTTTCTACTTCTAGGTCTAGTGTTAGTTCTAGTTTTATTTGTTATTAAGCGCCAGATTGCTGTATATCTTTATTGAACTCGTAATTTTTACGATAGTTTAGCGTTCTAAAGGTTTTTTAATGAAGATGACAAATATTGACGTTTCAAACCGGAAGTGATTGTATTTCCATTAATATTAAAGTTAAATATGTCGAGTTTGGACTCATTTGACAGGATTTTTTATGAAGTTGACAAATATGTCAAAATTAAAAGTTGAAAGTTCGAACTTTTTGGTTTTTTGAGGTAAATGTGTCAAGTTTGGACTCACTTTAAAGGTTATTTTATGAAGATTACGAATATAATAATAAAATTAAAGTTGACATTACACAACTGCAAGTTTTTCACAACATTCGGATTTAGTCTCACGTCTCTCAAGACAGCTAAATCCGAATGATTCTAGTTCTTGTGTTAGTTCTAGTGATAGTGCTAGTGTAAAACTAGAACTAACACTAGACCTAGAAATATTCTGGTTTAGCCGTGCGTATTCAGATGAAACTTTCTAGTTCTAGGTCTAATGTTAGTTCTAGTTTTAGTGCAATAAAAATATGCAACATAGTGATATCTTATGCTAACTAGCACTACCTACCGCTGTCGGTTGTAAAATGGATAAGAGGAGGGATATATTAATTTATTTGTAGAGTCTCTGAAGATGGCCGAAACTAGTTAGACTTAAATTTTATATAAAATAAAAGACATAAACTTTTAATTTTATATTATCATCCAGACAGCATGAAAATCTCTAAAAACGATAAAATATAAAGCGATCCAATTAACACTGCAAGTTTAGACTCGAGGTTCATCATAGAGATTAATAAAATTAAAGACCTTATGAACGATGAAAAATATTTTATTGTAGATTCGATGCAACTAGTTTCGTGAAATAATCCTTCACATCATCAGGCACGACGATGAGGTTAAAGACGAAGAAAAAATTCGTAAATAGTGCACGTGTGTAAGTTGGAAAAATTTAAGGCCGTGAAACCTGTCTTTATAACATATTAAGGCCCGCTTTTACCACCTCTAGTTAAACTGGTCGTTAGTCTAACTATCGGATAACGTTTATCTATTAGTTAACTGCGAAACAACTTTTACCATTTTGATCTAACTAATGGATAGACTATCTAGTAGTTAACGTAAAAATCTAGGGGAATATTATAATGACTGTTGCTGACTACGCGTAAAAGAGGTATTACAGGTTTCTATCTCCTTTGTCCGTCGGTAATAAACCTAATAATAAACCTGTCAGTTCTGTTAGTGGCAATTAACGATCACGAAAAAATAAAAACCGCAAATTAGGCCGAAAAGCGTATTCGGGGGGCAAATTTTAAACCTGAAGAAATAACACTTTTACTTGACTTGGTGGCGGATCATAAAAATGTCCTCGAGAATAAAAATAGGCGCGTTAGTACGTGGAAAATAACGTTTGGGTTTTGCAAACAACAAGGAAGAGTAAAAGTACAATCAAAATACTAACTAAAATAATATGTTTTTATAAAAAATTGATCTGCTTTATATGGTGTAGTGTCCAATAAAGCTGTCCACGATACCTATAATGAGTTATTAAAGAAAAGATTAGAGTTAACAACATTAATGTTAGAAAATGAGAAGGGAAGAAGAAGTGGAGATAAAAAAATTAAAAAAAGAAAAAGACAATTAATCTATTTTTTAAATACTTGTTGACGGTATTTAAATAATAATAATGTACATATTTATTGTAAATAACTTATTTTTTTATTATTTTTTATAATAATAAAGTTTATTTTTATAAGTTCCGAAAATAATTGATAACTACTAATCTTCTATTATTGACCTGAAGCCAATGATTCGCTGATTCCACAAAAGTCAGCTACATATAATAACATGTTGCCTGTAGCAAAAAAATCTTAAAGTAAACAACAATCTATTTGAATCAGGGATTGCAGAATTTCAAAAAAAAAATAATTATTAATTCTTCTATTGATAAAAACTAACTACTATACATATATAATACCTCCTCGTTCGTGGTTTGATGTAATTATCAATTTGTGCTAAAATGTGGTGAAAACACACATTCCTTTGATAACCGAAATCTTTTAATAAATTCATCAGTTTAATGGCGGACGTGGTCTATTCTGTCTTTTATTACACGTCCATCCCTAATTGGAAATAAATAATTAATTTTCTCCAAGATTTCTTGTTCATCAATTTCAAACCTTTCGAAATCCATGATTTTTTATTCTATCGCTGTGTAACACTGTTATAACACGATAATAACACCGTTTTAATCACTATTATGCAGTTTTGAGCGAACGTATATTACGTATGTTACGCTATCTAGTTAAAAATACCTTGAACCAAGTTTATCAATGAGGTAAATATTTAACCAGACCCCCAAACCGATAGTTAAGGATAGACCGCAAATAACTATTAGTTAGCGCTATCAACAAGGTAAATATGGTGGTAAAAGCCGAGTTTTGCGCTAACCATTAGTTAAAGTTAACAACCACTTTAACTAGAGGTGGTAAAAGTGGACTTAAGAAGTTTTTTTTTAATCGATGCAATAATAGTATATTAAAAAACAAGTTTCGTAAGACCGTTTGAAATGCACGAATTCAAGTTGAAAAACGAGTGGCGAAGCCACGAGTTTTTTTAATAAATGAGTGTTTTAAGTCTTATGAAACGTGTTTTTTATGTTTTTTTTTTGTAATTCGCGTTTTTATCCCTTTTTTTTCTCAAAAATAAAATAAATTTTGACAATGTAGGGAAATAGGTATGTAGCAGTTGGTAACACCGTAACACTTGAAAATAGAAATTTGAATGACAAATAGAAACTGTCAAAACACAAAACGTATTCACCTGATAAAAATGTTTCATGTACACCTCCCAAAATAAGAGAAATTGCTCAGAGTTCAATGTCCTCATCATTGTGGACCTTGTATTCGATGCTAAGAACGTGTTTAAACATCCATAGACAAAAATTGTCACATTGACAACTAGAAAAATTAATCACCCAATGTCACCAACTTGAACTGGTTCCATAAAATGTTACTAAAATTTCATTACAGCATCGGATGCTGTAAAGAGTGTCATTACAGCACCCGTTTGAGTACTGTAATAGCTTTCATTACCGTCGCGAATTACAAAAAAATATGGAGAACGAAGCAAAATTAAAAATACAAAAATTCAAGCACAAAGTTACTTGGAATTATTCGACCAAGGACATAAGGCAACGAGGGATTATTCCGAAGCAGTACCAGTTAACGTAAAATTCGATTTGGCAACCGGAACTCTCTTAACCGCAGATGCTGAAACCATTTTAATTACAAATCAACCACATCATCCTCATCGATCGATCCAGAATTCAAGTTGAATGCATGTAGTTATTTGAAATAAAACATATTCTAGCTGAATTTATCGACATAGCGTATGCTATATGAAAATTACTCAGAATAATACAGAATACGAATTTTAATCAAATTTATTCTTTACTTTATGTAAACAGTGTACATCAGCATTATTAGGGAATGTCTTTGGAATCATATAAGCACAGGAAGAAACGCCTCATGGAGTGTGGTTAGTGTTAAAATTGATTTGTCAAGGTCGTTTTAAACCTTTAAGCATATTTGACGTGAATCGAAGGAAACTCGACTTGTTTTAATTTTAAAAATACATAGTAAGTTCATACACAGACATCAAGATGTACCATGTATAGCTTGCGGAATCTGTATATAGGTACGAAACCTACAATTTGCTACTCGAAGTTTCCTGCGAGTCTTTAACGATTAGCCGTGATTGGAATCCGTGATCGAAGCAAGAGAGGCTCCCAGATCGTGGTGTAATTCAGACTCCGGTTCAACTGCCTCGTTCGATTAATTATTGCAACGGCGGTGTTTTCGTTCGTAGATTTTTCCCTATACCATCGGAAGCTTATCTTCGAAGTCGACTACGATCTCTGCACTCAGCCAAACTGAAGAACCGGGATTGCTGTGAGCGGACGCGCAGACTGCTGATTAGAATTGTTAACTGCTTAACCACAGGCTTGGGGCCAAGATGAAAGTAGTGATTTTAACGGGGACTTATTGCTGTTTGATTCTTGTTGGCAAATACGTAGCTGTTGCGGTTTATCGATTGAAATATTCACAATGTGATCTCGATTTGATGCGGTTTTGAAAAACGGTTTTTGGGAAATGTGTATGGAGAAAGGAAACAACCTGTTTATACGAGAATGTAACAGAACCGTGATTTTTATTATTAAGATATAACTTTTATATTCTTTGGTTAAAATAACGGAAACTTCTGCTTGAGCGAACGTTAGTCGCACTGATTAGAATCTCGCGTGAAGAAGGCTTTAAAAACACAAGGGCACTCGAAATTGCTTCTACGAAATTAGTCAAAAGGATGCGATCCGGATGCGCTTTTGCCCTTCGTTTTGTCTTAATTTTCCTAGAAAACGAACCGAATTAAAGCGGGTCCAGCTTTGTATTATAATAAAATCAACCTAAAAGAAAAGGATAAAAAGATTTTCATCCATATATTTAAATAGGCAAGAGTGGGGTTTTTAATGTTTCTATAATAACCGCTTATCCATATTTTAGAAAGCGGTTTTATAGCGATCATGAATGTTTATTAATCTCGAAATTTCGAAGAACTATTATACGATGATGAATAGTGTCGAGTTTAAATATTCATTAGATTCATTGAAATATGATTTTAATTTCATTGATTCAATTAATTTTTTTTATTTAAAAAATTTGAAATATGACGAAAGAAGAGATGAAAAAAGATTCTAAAACTTAGGTCAATCTTTATCCAATAGGGTATAATTACACCCCCGAATACCGTGGGTCTATAATTTCGAAGTAAAGGGCGGCACGGAGCACCTTTAATACCCTGTGTCAATTAGGCTTTAGAGAGAGGTTCAGTTGACGCTCATCACATAGTTCGAACCACAACGACACACGACCTTGTCAAAAAAGGGGGTGCAAAAATCTTTGATCATACCGAAAATTGAAACCTTAATACTTTTAATTAAAGCATTTGCATATACATATAGGATTATAAAAAAAAATGGTTAAAGATCCATCTTAGGAAAATTTCAATTAATCTAAAGAATTTGATTCATCACGATTTGATTCGCTCCGAATGGATCGAAATGCCATAAATGCTCGATTACCAGCCACATTATCGCTTATTACGTCCAATCAGCACATCTGAAAATGGGGCCTCCTCGTCGGCATAATACGGAGCGCGTTCTCGTTCTCGATCATCATCGAATCTTGTGTGCGAAGGGCGCGATGTCTTATCGGAGATTGATCTTCGCCGTGGACGCTCGCTTTCCACTTACGAGGACATTACCTTAATAATAGTTATTAATGCTTTTTATTTGCACGTCATTTATCTTGTTACGTTACTTAGGGACTCGATTCACTCGCGGCTCCACAACTTTTTGGACCAGCTTTTTGAATTTTCTTTTTTTGGGACCATCCTCGGCCCACGATTCTCCGCGAAATTTTCAAAACACCGATTACGGTTTAAATTAAATTTTGACGGGCGTATAAGGTATATAATGGGAAATGTGGTTTATAGCCGAATCGTGTCTTGAATTTATTCATAGAATGATTCTTTATTCATTATCTACATTTTCTTACTAAATTCAATCAGAAAAATCAAATCAAAAAACCTAAAGATATAAAGTTTTAATAATCCATTTATTAGGTGGTTAAAGAAAAAAACATGTTTTCTCCAAGACAGAAAATGAGATTAAGACATGAATTTTTTTAGGTTATGAAGGAGCGTTTAATGTTTTGTTACACTGAGTTATAAGCTTCCAGTGTCACTACTTTATTGTAGATAAAATTTAAAAGTTGCCAAATTGGAGCGGACAACTTTGTATATTACACTATGCCTTTGTATATTACACTATGCCTTAAATTATGCCATAAGCATAATTCAACTTGATCCTCATTTCGTCGTTAATATCACAAACAGACGTATCTAAAAAAAGATATTTTAGATAAGACTGTAGTTACACTTCTGTAGGCATAGATTTTCTTCTCGCAAAGCGGCGTACGTAAATTCGCAGTGTTTTCAAAAAAAAATCCTTAGGGCTTACTAACGTATCTAAACTATGCAAGTTCAGACAAGTCATTTCATGCACATGCGCATGAATGTGGACTCTGGCAGTGTGTACTTATTCTCGGTGGAGTGAGTATCCAAAATGGATATTTTAGTTGTGTGGAAAGATGGCTCAAAAAATGTTGTTGCATCGAAAGAATTGATGTTTCGAGGTTGCCCTAAAAAAGGAACCAAAGTAAAAATGTTTTACAACAAGAAGTGGTATAGTGGCAAAGTGATTGATACAGAATACGTTGACACGAGTGATCTCAGTTAGAATACAGGGTAGTTAATCCATGTGGTGATCAATGCCAGAGTGATTCGTGAAGACGTACCTTTAGCTCGGATTACCTGTAAGTTAAAATGTTACCCACCATGGAGAAAATTAAATTAAGAATACGCCCGGTATTTGCAGTGCAAAATAAAGTGGAACCAACTCATTCGGTCAGCAGGAATTAGAGAAGCGGGAACAACGAGAGCGGAGACCAACAGAGCAAGAACCAAAAGAACAAGAATCGGCAGCACAGGAACAAGCACAACAAACATCAGAGGAGTAGGAACAAGCAGAGCAAGAACCGACAGAAGAGGAATCTGATAGTTGCATTCAATTTGGTGACGGCTACGATTCAGATGCGGATCCAGCTTATTCTCCAGGATGTGAGGCAAAAGTCTGCAAAGAAGAGGTATTTACTTCTTATTTTCGTTGTCTGAGATTACTGTATCATGCCCATTACATGACAAATCCCAATTGTGACAATCAAACAAAAAAAGGCAAAAAAAAAGTAAAGTTGAAAAGGTTACTAAACTTGATTATAACCCGAAGCAACATGCAGTAGAGGGGGTTAAAAGAGAAGGACAGATCCCAAAGCAAGTACATTTTAATAATAAAGAAAAAATGCGAAGACTTCAAGAAATTTAGGTAAGGAGTACTCAACGGTGAAGGAAGAGAAACTTGTACCTTGTAGGAGAATGAAATCAAGATGCAACAGCACCATTTGCAAGAAGTTGGGAAGGCTTTGTTCAACAATAGAAGAAGCGCAAAGACTTGAATTGTTTACTGGGTGTTATAAACTGCCAGACGTGAATTCAAAACAAGAATTTATTGTGAGTTACTGACACAAAGCAGAAAACGACGAAATATGTTAAAAAGACAATTAAATATTATTTCCTGATAACCCAAACTCGTGCTCCTGTCTGCAAGAAGTTTTTTTTGAATACTTTGGATATTTCAAAACGGACAGATATTTCAAAACAGATACTTTGGACATTTCAGAACAGCCTTAGAGAAAGCAGACGAGGTTGGAATTGTTGAAATGGATAAAAGAGGTGGACGGAAATCTGAAAGCGTTATTACAAGGGATCAACTGATTCGTTCTGATGTTTTGCGACACATTAACGTGTTTCCTAGAATGGAGTCCCACTACCTTTACTAGGAAATATTTACATCCAGAACTCTCTATTTCGAAAATGTACTATCTGTACTTGCAGTCTGTGCCCGAAGGTAATCCTAAAGCAAGTTTTTCTTCTTATCAAAGGGTCTTTAAAACTCAGAATTTATCATTTCATACTCCCAAGAAAGATCAATGTTCACTTTGTTGAAGCTAGTGTGAAAACTAAATTAGAAGAAAAATTTCAAAGGTACAATTTGGAAAAAACTACTGTCAGATAGTTGGAAGACGTCTCTACTGAAGATAACACTTTGTTCTGTGCGTCTTTTGATTTACAGCAGGTAATTTACTTACCAATTTCAAAGGAAAGTGCATTGTTTTATAAAAGGCTGTTGGCAGTGTATAACTTTACTTTTTACAATATTTCAAGCAAAGCAATGTTCATATTATTGTTGGCACGAAACAGAAAGTAATAGAGGCTCATCAGAAATTGTAACATGCATGTATGCATGGATGCAGTGGTGAAAACAAGAACACTATAATGGCTGCTATGCTTTTACATACTGTTCTGTGATACTAAGAATATTGAAGAAATATCTTTGAGATTTTTCGAATCGTTCCATGGGCAAAACGAAGGGGATTCTGCTCACAGCGCAATTTCCAATACGAAAAAGCATGCTGGAGATCTTTTTATATCCTCACAACTTATTCCCGTATTTAAACTAGCACGCAGACAAAATCCTTATGACGTTTTTGCTCTACAATACAAAGACTTCTTAAATTTCAAAGAGTTATCCAAAGAACTTCGAATTTTGAACATAAAAACTATAGATTCCAGAGAAACCATCAAATGGACGGATGTTATGGAAATTAAGGTTTCGAAACATCACCCACATAGCTGTTTTTAAAAACTAGTCATGACACTATCTCCAAGGCAACTGAATTTTTCTCTAAACAAAATTTCCCAGGAGAAATTTTCAGATTTACAGTCAATGTGGTCTAGCGATATTCCGTTAATCAGATTACCTGAACATCAAAATTTCTATGCCTCATTACCCCATTAAAACAGTTTCTGAGACAGCAGTTTCGTTTTGTAAGAATATTTATTTATTTCTTTATTGTTGTTAATGAGTTTTATTTCTGATTGGTGTTTTGTACTAATGATCTTAGAAAAAATAAAGTGTCTGTCAGTAGATACCATTCTTTTTTATATACAAAGACAATATTTATGTTATAATAAATAGACGTATCTACTGATTTCTAAAAAATATTATTCTCACAAACGGTCGTATCTAATTTATTTATCAAAAACTAACAAATGAGTCACGTTTTGCAGTATATACAGTCACAGGCCACACATAAACTGTAAACTACACTGCTACAGCATTCTTGAAAAATATATACCTCGCAGTAATACATCAAGAATGTAATACACACTGCAACTTCAAAGATTGTCTATAACTTTAAACTGCTTTCCTGTAAAATTGGTAAAATTGAGATACGTCAGTTTTTGATATTAACGACGATTTGTCTGGCATAAACATGACAAAATTATCGAAATTAGGAATGTTTTGCTTAAATTAAATCACACATGATTACATGGAGCCTTAGTTCATTTAAATTAATGTCATCTTCACAACTAATGATTATTCTATTACAACCCCATAATATTTTATCTAAAAATCTATTTCTAAACAGATTGGGAGATGAACATTTTTGTCTTCTTCTTTTTCTCCTGATCCTTATGCCTGATGGCGTTGGATAAATCTTCTTCCTATTCTTCCATTCACCTCTTCCACTCCCCTCCGGTTCCTGGCTAATTCCTTTATATTTGCTAGAGTCTTCCTTCTCTTCTTTCCAACATCTGCTATTCTTTCTTCCCACTTCTTCCTAAGTCTTCCAATCTTTTTCTTATTCTTATTTTTTGGTTCAAATACCTTTTTTTACTATTGTGTTATGTTCGTATTAATTTCATTTCCATTGCTGTGATCTTCCCTTCTTGTTTATCTTGGAGTTTCCATGATTCACTGGAAATGTTAATATTGGAACAGCCACCGCGTTGTCACACTTTCAATTTTATCTTTTATCTATCTCCTTCTTCGCAAAACTTGTTCTGTTTAAAGTATGATATACGTTGCTTGTTTTCCTTATTCTTGCATTTATGTCTAAAATTATCCTTCCATCTTGTGATATTATACTGCCCAAGTACTCATATGATGATATTTCTTCTATCTTTTGTTCCTTAATAAATATTTCTTTCGGGTTATTTCTTATTTCCGTTTTACTTATTATCACGATTTTACATTTATTTACGTTCAATTCTAGGCTCATCTTTTCAGTTTCTTCTGTCCATATTTCAACTAATTTTCTTGCCTTTTTATGGTTCTCTGCTATCAGCACTATGTCGTCAGCTTATAGTAAATTGTCTATTTTTACTGGTTCCAAACTTTTATAACCTATTACTGTTTGATATTTATTTGTTCTTATATTTTTTATCACTTTGTCCATTAATATTATAAATAACAAGGGGCTTAGGCTATCGCCTTGTTTTATTCCCTTGCTCATTTCAAAAGTTTTTTTCTATTTTCCTTTCGATAATATTTCAGATTACATGTATGTTATCGTTCGTTTGTTTGCTTGCTCTGTATGCTGCTTGTTCATCTTCTAGTTTATTTTCCACTACTCTTCTTTACCTTTTTTCTATTATTTTTGTGTAAAATTTGTAACTTGTAGATGGTGGGCATATGGATCTGTAATTTTCACAGTTCGAGTAGCTTCCTTTTTCTTGTATTGGTAAGATGATATTATCTTCCCAATCTTTCGGGATTGTTTCCGACTTCCATGCGATTTTATATACACTTAGAAGCCACTCCTTCCCTTTTATTCCCAAATATTTTATCATCTCCGGGTCTATCTTGTCTTTGCCGCAAGCCTTGTCTGTTTTCATCTTCATCATTGCCTCTCCTAATTCTTCCATTGTCATCTCTTCAGTTGCTATATCTGTAGTATCTTCCCTTATCTCATCTTCTCTTCCCCCTCGATTGTTTGTGTCTGTTTTCCATCCTTAAACTTTTCTGCATAAAAATCCGCCCATATGCCCAAAATTTCCCTTGTAGTTGTTTTTATCACGTTGTTCTTATCTTTTACGGCTTTTATTTGTTTTCTTTGATCTCCCTTTAGTTGTCTTATTTGATTCCAGAATTTCCTGTTTTGGATTCGTATGTTTCACTTAAACTTGTTCTGAACTCTTCCCAACTTTTCTTTTTCGCCTCCCTTACCATATTCTTAGCTACATCTCACTTCTATTTTAATAGAAGACAGTTTCACTCTATTTCACTACTAGGTTACTAACTATTATAACAATAGCTATTTTCAAACTTTTTACATTAGGCATAAAATTTTGTCTTAAGGAACATGTGATGAAAGAGCTGTCTTTATTGATATAAACGTTGGTCAACCAAGATGAATGCATGATGCTCGTGTTATAAGTAAAGAAACATAAGACTTCAGCTACGTTGTCGAAAGTTGCTGGATTAGAAAAGAGTTAAGTCCCACTGGAGAAAATAATGACTCTACTTAATTCGTTAGATTGTAGGTGAAAGAAAGCCTGGTTGGTGTATGTGTATACCTTCTATGATGGCTTTGAGACAAAGTTCTCATGCGCAGCTTATTGAAAATAATAGAGGAATAGTACTAAACAACGAATCGAATCGGAAAGTTTACAAATTATCTTTCTGGTTTTGTGAAATCTGGTGTCTAGTATAATTGGAGGTTTCTATTTAAGTCAATAACTTGGTATCTGTTTTGTGTGTTTTCAAAACACTTCTAATATCAACCATTTATGCACCCTGGACAGTGTAATTGTAAATTTCTTGGAAAAGAGTGTGGAACCAATGTTATGTCGGCCATTTTTGCAAATTAAGCTTTTGTCACGCATTTCAAAGTAATTTTTTAAATCTAGTGTGTGTCCAGTGTAATTGCAGATTTCTGTGAATTTAGAACTTTACAATCTATTTCCACAACAGTTTTCCACAATAGTTATTATACAGAAAGTTGTGGAATTTGGATAGTGTAATTCCTGGTTTTTGCCGAAGTCTAGTTTCTAATCATTACAATTACGGACTTTCTTTACAAATTAAGCTTTTGATCAGTATTTTAGATTGTTTCTTTAAATCTAGTATTGACAAGCGCAAATCAATCGAGACCCAATGCATGCAGTATGGCTTTCCATTGCCAACAGATAAGCACTTGATAGGTGATTCTTCTTATCCACTATTGATAAACTTAACGAAAACGTATCAAGATACTAGTCAGTTAATAGACGCCAATATATTTTTAATACCAAGCTATCCAGTGTGCGTTCAAAAATTAAGTGATCATTTGGATTATTAAAAGTAAAGTTTAGATTTAAATACTTAAATTTCAGTAGTCTGCAATGCAGATTGCAGCTGGTACTTGTGTTTTACAGAATTGTATATTAACCCAGTGTTGATGATGAAAATATTAATGTTATTGAAAATAATCTGAATGAAGGACACATTCAGGATGAAAGAGTTGAAAAGAAATGAAATCTGGCTAATATTTGCAAAATAAAGTTAGTCAAGGTTTTAACTTTTCTGTTAACCGTTCTATTACAAGCACTCTTCAACTTCAAGAATTTATTAGCGAAAATTGTGAAGAGAATTCCTCTGATCTTTACCACCTTCTACTTTCAATTTTTGGTTTTTATGGTGCAATAGCAATTGTATTAGAAGTTTAAATTGACGAAAATTTTCAAGTTGGAGTAATACATACAGTATGTTACACAATAACCTTGCTGAAAATGAATAGCTTGGCCATTAATGATATTTTCAACTTAAATCCTGAAGTAAAACACACAATAATAAATTAATTTATATTCCGATAAAAAATTCTAGGTTATAGAACTAAAGTTTTTATATAAACTAATGTACTGTGACCATCCGTTCAAGTATGATGGTAATTACGATTTTAATCTGATAGTTAAGGCACCAACGACACATAATCCATCGTTTCTTTACCTCTTTCATTCATTAAATGACCATCTGAGCATTAGCATTTTTGCATTGGTCTTCCAACACACTTTTTTTTTCTACTTCAGCAGCAATTTGCATAATCAGTTACGCAATTTCGTTCTTCACTGTCGGATAGCCGAACCGGGCGCAGGTTTTTTTACGAAATACATACATGAAACTTATTAAACTAGATATGGTAATGAGACGAGCTCTCAGTTTTATAAAGTAAAGCTTTAATTACGAACGATTTATTTTTATATCTATAGAAATTAATTAGTACAAGTTTCTACAAATCAACTATTAAATACACGTTCGGTTCAAAGTTAAAATTTATAACATATCTTTCAAAGTAATATTCTAATTAGAATTAGACTTTATTCTGCGTATGTAATTTGTATTAATCCAAAGTTGATTCTATACCATCATGCATAAAACAGTTAAAATATTTTTTTGCGAAATTAACTATTTGATTAGTAACGATATAAATATACGTGGTAGTTTTCTCGAAATTATAGTGTACAGTGAGGAAGTTTAAGAAAGTGTAGCCGTTCTAAAATGGTTTTAATACGTCTTAGATTGTAACAGGAACACAATTAGTTTGTCTTCTTTAAAATCTTTGCTAAGCATGAACCGATTATAGTGAAAGTCCCATCGTTTTATTTTATCGATTGATAACTCATTATCAAGTAGTTTAATACCTGGTTGATAGCGCCATATTTCCTTGTGAACAGCACATCCTTCTTGTAGGTATAAACGACAGCTGTCCCACTCCTTTGCTGATTGTTCATTTCCTCCTCTCACTCTCATTATAATAAAATTACTTTTTCCGAAGAAGAAGAGGGGAAAAAATATCTCCACCTATACCTTTTTAACCCAAGACAGAAATCGATTCAGTCATTTTTACCAAAAAAAAAGCACCTGTACACCCTTTTTCGTTGTTTCTCCTCGGTTTAATGGCCAGATTAAAATTAACCTTAATAAACCTCTAAGCGTAATTTGGGTTTAACCCGGTATAGTAGAGTGAAAACCATCGCCGTTTAACTCGCTTCCTCTTATGTACCGTATATATATATAGGTATATACATACAGATTTAATTTAACCGCTATAAATCACACACATGTACACCGGATTTTAATCGAAAATTGGTTCGCGCTACTCTTGGCAAAAAGGAAATAAGGCTAATCTTTTGACGATCAATAATTCGTAATAAAATCAGTTAAATTTATTTCTTATTTCAAATTCTCGAATAGCAACAGAAAAAATAAAGTAATTTGCGGTCGTTATAAAAGAAAATTATTGGTTCATTTTAAAAAACCCATCATTGCAGCAACTAAAATATTTAAATGTAATGAACCTCATAATTATAAGAAGATTATTTTCCTATTCAATCAATAATTCATTCGTAAAAATTTATATCTCATTATAAAACGTCGAACGGTTCTGTATCATTTAATTTAGGTAGTAAAATTTACAACGTTGGATATTTACAACCAACATTAATTTCTAGTTCATATCTTATCATTTCAGTATATTTCGAACAGAAGTTGCCTTATAACGTGTTTGTAGTAGGGTAGTTAAGATTGATAAGGGTTTCAGTCGTAAATCTGGGTGAAATAATTTACTCGTCTGCTACTGCTGGGGCTGCTACACGGAATGCATGCGTTTCTTGGTGAGGGTAAATTGATAAACGTTTTACTTCCTTCAAGCTGGGCACCAGTTATCGCCCTCAACGTAAAACTTGGAAACACGCAAATCAGAGTCAATGGAATTAATGAAATAACAAAGAAAATGTTAAATACTAAATATTATTTTGGTTTTTTTACTATAATTATTTTTTACATTCAAGCAAAAGAATATATTTAAAATATTCCATTTAATATTATCAACTTATTTTTGTCAATTGACAAAAAATCTTTATAGTGTATTTTTAATTTAAAACACTTTCAAAAATAACACATATAGAAGTGTTTTTAGTTAATTGGAAAGTTTTTGATTCACACCAATCAACTTTTCTTTGTGGCGTAAAAGCTTTATATCTTCTGAAGTATATTTCTTCAATATTATTAAGTTATCTATATCAAATAATCTAAATCTGTCCCCAATCGATTTGAACCACATATAAGTTTTCCTATATTGCCTGGCATCCTTGAAGCACTTCCAAAAAGTGTCAAAGTATTTTTTGTTAATTTATTCGGCCTCGTTAACTGTTCTAGATATGTTTTTAATCGTGTAGCTTTTTCTTCAAATGAATCAGCTTTTCCTGTAATCCAAAATATTTCAATTTACAGTACGATTAGAACTGTTTGTATTTTGTATCATCTGGCATCTTGGAAACATTTTCAAAAATAACCAAAATCATTTTTTTAATATATTCATCCTCGTTAAGGGTACCAATTAGCTCTATATTATAGTGTAAAATCTTTAGATCTTAGGGAAAACATCAATCTTTAACGTTATCTAATTATCATGTCCTTATTAAACAATCTTTTTAATCTTCATTTTAATCAAACATATTTCCTCGTGTCTTTGAGACTCAAAATTTCGGAATTGCGGATCTCTTTTGGGGTCTATAGATAGAGGACAATATTTGGAATACAAACTGTTGTCAAAAATACTAAATATACAAGCTTGTTATTGAATTGCCATAAAATGTAATGATAATAAGTGATACTATTAATAAAGAATAAAATATATGCTGGTGGGCATTGATAATTGTAATGCAAAGGCCAGTGAGGAACCGGAGTGGCGCCCCCCCCAAGCATTTTGGGTGGAATGCGGGGAAAAAATTAAAAATTCATTTTAATTAAAAAAATTAAAAGATGCATTTTAATTAAAAAAAAATATATAATCAAAGAAATATAAATAAACTTAAAAAAGACTGGAATAATCATAATCAATACTTCAGCAAAAATTTAAGAATTATACTAGTGAAAAACCAACCTTAAGGGAATAGTCGGGAATACTCTGGTAGAAGGTTAATTTGCAAGAAAAAGTCTGAAATTGCAATAGTTATAAACTAGACTTCAGCAAAAAAACAGGAATTACATTGTTCAAAGTCTACATGAAGTCTGAAATTACTGTTCAGAGAAAACAAAAAATTGATTATAAACCAAACATGATTTTTCATGGCAATACTTATGTGTTCAATAAAAGAATGCCAAGAATATGAACAAGAAACCAATGGACTTGTCTTGTTATTGCACAGGACAGGAAATCACCAATACGGAAACTTTGCCAATGCAAGATAAGCACAAAAGCAAAGTAACAGCTGCAGAAATGAGAGAGATCCGTATAGATAATAAGAGACTCCCAAAAAGATGATGATAGACACCCAGAAAGAAGTAGCTGTCAGTATCAAGAACAAACCATACATAACGTTGGCAGAAGACTAGATACTGCTTGTAAAAAACTAAATACTGCTTTCTGAGGACTAGATACTGCTCTGGAAGATTAAATACTGCTTTCTGAAGACTAGATACTGCCGACAGGTCTAAATACAGCATCTGGAACACTAAATACTGCTTTCTAAAGACTAAATACTGCTTTCTGAAGACTAGATACTGCCGACAGGTCTAAATACAGCATCTGGAACACTAACTACTGCTTTCTAAAGACTAAAATTGCTCTGTGGAGACTAAATACTGCTTTCTGAAGACTAGATACTGCTGACAGGTCTAAGTACTGGAAAAGAAAGATAAGATATTGTTGGAGAAAACAATTAAAAAGGCGCCGGCCCTTTTAGGCGGCGCCCGGGTGCAGCGCACCCCTTGCATCCCCCGGGTGCAAGGGGTAGCGCTGCCTCTGACAAAGGCAATACCAATCACAATCACGTCATGGTAAAAATGTTTATACCGGAAATAAAAGCTAATACAACTAAGACAATATTAATATATGGAACTACTCTTTTTCTTATTATTACTTATTATTATTGGTGCCGGGCTGAGACAAGCGACCCCTCTCGTCACCCCGACCTATAAGATCTATTGTAACTTTAGTCCTCCAAAAGTTTCAGGCAAATGTAGGTCCTTAATGAACACACTGCTCCAAGGTTTTGTTCTTTTATGCCGGTAGGTGTCAAAAGAGCTTTACTGAAAATTTTGTGTCTTAGACGGCCTCTGGCGATGCAATTACACAGTATATGTTCAGTCGTTTTTGACTCGTGGTTGTAAAGTCGTCAAGTTTGATCCTCAGCTTGTCCAATGTGGAAGAGGTAATATTTTAGGGGCGCATGGCCGGTTAGGTAACCTAAAAGCGTCCTTTGCTGAGGCATAAAACCTCTTTGGTTTTGTTTTGCTACTCATATCGAATTGATTAAGCGCATTACACACAAAAAGTTCCTAAACGGGTGAGATAAAACCCCGGGCTGTCATCTTGCCAAGGAGTTGTTAAAATATCCTTCAACAACTACAGCTCAATTCTTCGTAGGGCTTGGTAAGAGTGCCCTTCGCACTGCCATAGGTCTCCTCACGGGACGCTGTAAGGTAAATAAGCACCTTCATAACATAAAGCTTGTGGACTCCCCTCTTTGTCGAGTCTGTGAACAGAACGACGAGACGGTCAGACACGTCTTGTGTAATTGCCCCTCTCTGACCAACCTCAGAATGAGGACCTTCGGAAAGAAATGGCCAACCACAGATGATATCAGGAATACACCTCTGGGAGTTGTCCTAGCCTTTGGGAAATCCTTAGGCTGGTTGATGTGACCAGAGTGTGTGATGGGATGCACAAGGGGCTCAATGGGGCCTAAGCGTGGTGTGCGGTAACGTACACACTCCCCTATCCATACATATACATATTCCTTATAATATTAAAAAATGGTATTGACTCATGTAGAAAAATACGACAAGTTAGAGATTTATTTAGTGTCGAGAAAAGATTGTTCCAGAGTACTGGAACAATATGGTGAATCGTATCCAGAACGTGATTAAGCAGCCAGATGGTATTTTCTTGTTATACAGAAAATTTCGTAGTAATGAAAGAGTCTGTGAAAACCAGAATTCAAAAATAATTTGTTATAAATGAAGAAACAGAAGTCAATGTTTTGGCATATTTCGAAAGGTGCAAAAATAATTCAGTTAGAGATTTAGTAAACGACAGTGGTTTAAAATAATGTGCTATATGAAGAATTGCAAAAAAATATAATCTTGTATTGTACTTATAGTTGTTCATCCCAGAAATCCTCAAATACAATTTAATATTAATGTGTGGTGTGGTCTAATAGGGAGTCAAATAATTGGGCAAATTTTCTATGAAGGCACATTGACAGGAAGGAGATACGATGTTACTAGAAAGGCTTTTTCAAAATAAGAGGATAGCAAACAATACGTTGGCTTCCAAGATCACCTGAGACAACACCATTGGATTTTTACTTTTGGGGTTATTATTATTATTATTGCTGCCGGGCTGAGGAGAGCGGCCCCTCTCGTTACTGCCACCTATAACATCTGTTGTAACTTAATTTTGTGTCTTAGACGACCTCTGGTCACGCAATTACACAGTATATGTTTAGCTGCTTCTGACTCGTATTGCAAAGTCGACAAGTTTCATCCCCAGCTTGTCCAATGTGGAAGAGGTGGTATTTTAGATGAGAGCGTCCTCCGTTTTGCGGCGGCGTTATCATACTCTTGGCTTGTCTGCGACCTGGATATTCTTTCCAGCGTAAGGCTACCTTTCAGGCCTCCCAACTGTTGATTATTTGTTTAGGTGGCTTTTTTGTAGTCCACAACCGGCTTGGAGTCCAAGCCGGTCCAACATTTTTAATCAGCTTGTCTCTCTGACCTGGAACCCACCATAGAGTAACATCATTGCACCTAGCGAGTTCTCTCAGGTTGCTGGTACACTCTCTTATCATTGCGGAGTACACGTGTATGCTTTAATTGCCATTAGGGCGGCCCGACTATCTGTGAAAATGTTTATGGATACACTTTCTGTCCCTTTTGTAGGTTCAAAGCGATGCAGAAGTTTCTGCTTGAAAAAAGATTATGTCCGAGCTGAGGAGCAATTTAATGCGGTTATTTGGTCCACTAATGCCTATATCTAATCCGGACTCAATTGTATTTGAAGCATCCAGTGTATCCAGTGTACCAGGCAAGGGCTCCTCTTTTTAATTGAGGCCAATCATCCCTGCTTCTAAATATGACTATATACGGCTGGTCGAAATTGTATTCTGTGGGTATAAGGTTCCTTTTAATTTCAATCAAGTGATTTAGACGTGGTTCTGAGGTTACCCTACATCAGCTTGAGTGAAGAGCATGTTTTCAGTGATAAGGCACCTAAAGCTGCTTCCTTTCGAGAAGAGCAGCCGTCAGATAAGATCTCATTGAACCCGTTATATTAAGACATGCTAACTGCTAGATTTATGCCAGCTGTTGTTGTGCTGTCTTATGATTTGTTTTTGTCTATCAAACCAGTGAGGTACAGGCGGCTTTGGGTCTAATTATTGCTACGTAGGCCCAATGAGCCATTCGTGGTTTGCGACCCCAGTTCCTTCCGAAGAGCTTGCGGCAGATCTGGTTAGCCATAATGGACTTTTTCCTCACCTTGTCTATGTGGGAGTTCCAGTTTAATTTATTGTCTAGTATTACCCCTAGGTATTTAACTTTTGTTTTGAGGTTAATAGCTCTGCTTTCAATGGAGGGTGCTCTCAATTGTAGCTTCCTTCTCCAAGTGAAAGGGACTATTGTAATTGCTTCTGTACGAAGTGCTGGTGAGTACTAAGGCAAGCATTCTGGATATCACATCATTTTGTACTGCTGTTGTTGTTGAAAACCACGTCCTGAGATTTCTTAGATAGTTACGTATGTTACTGATAACAGTAGTGTCCCTTCCTAAGAATATGTGAAATAACTTATGCCTTTATCAATATGAAGGAATTTTAGGAAATAAGAACATACTTTTTCATTTTAATAACATCATCACCATAAGCAAAGAACAGCTTTATTGTAAAAGATAGTCTGTTTAAAAAATGTGTTTCACTCGTTACTTTAACTTGTTTATCCAATTTTCGTACAGATTTTTAAAGTTTGAATGTTTCTGTCTTTGTTCATTCATTTTTATACCATACATTAATTCGATGTTTTACATAAAACTTTGTGGTTTCAATTCATTCATTAAACAATTTTAAATTTTCATTACAAAATGGTAATTAACTTTTAGTAATTTACTGGTTGATTATTACAAAGCAATTATTTTAGAATTGATTTAAATTAATTAATACTTTACCTTTGTTTTCGCAAAATGTGATCTTCGTAAAATTTTCAAACATTTGTTCAAAAAGATGAGAACTATGTCCTTAACTACGTTATATTATCTGGTCGGATTAAGCCTTCATTAAATTTGCTTCCAAATGCTTTTTTATTTGATCGTTATATCTCAATTTGTTTATGAGATACGATTCTTTAAATATTTGTTCAAAAATTTGTTAAAAAAAATCATAGCAACTAAATTAATGTAAAATAAGAAATTATTTTTGGCACATAGAAACTATGTTATATTTGCTTTAAAATGCTTCCTATTTTATCGTTATATATCAATTTGTTTATGAAATACGATTCTTTACATTTTCATTCTTCAAATCTGTATCAATCAACGATGCCAAGTCATATTTAAAAAATCATGCCAACTAAATATATGGAAAATCAGAAATTATTTTTAACTTATTAAGGGGTCGATTAAATTTTCTTTAAAATGCTTTTTATTTCATCGTCATATCTCAATCCGTTCATGAGTTACAGTTTGTTAAACTTTTAGTTTTCAACTCAGTAATGATCAAACATAGGGAGTTATCTTGAAAAATTCATGAGTTAGTGTTTATGGTTAGGTGGAAAATTATTTGTTGTTAATTATTTAAGGTACTTAAGTTATTAGTTACATTGTAAACATCAATTTTGGAAGTGGATTGCGTGAAAGTACCACTGTTTAGTTATAACTTAAGCCATTAACACGCCAATAATACAAAATTCTACAACTGATTATAATTGTTCAACAAATTTTAGGTTTCATAATACCAATAATTATAGTTATTCAACATTCTCTATTGTTCGCCGATCGCCAGATAACATCCTTTCAAAGTAGAAGAAAAAATCATTTTTAATGACTAATTTTGCAGCTCATCAATACCAATTAAAAAGGAACTCAACAACTAATGATTCAATTTTTCTCACTATTAACCTTCTTAATAGTCTCCGTTGGCGTTCATGTGGAAAAAATATTCTTCACGTGATGATAACTCAATCTTAAGAAGAGAATATTTAAAAATTAAAGATTTTTTTTGTTTCTACATCGACGGATATTCAAAGAAAAATTAATGGGCGATTATCTAAAACGCAATTTATGCCCCATGAGGTTGATATAATTAAAATAATCGTTTGGTAATTTGTTATCGAAGGCAGCATAATAGTCACCTCACCCGATCTGAAAATTTGTATGCAGGGAGGAAAGAGATGGAAGAGATGATTTCAACAACCGGTTGGTCAAAGAGAAACATGCTGGTGATGAACACAAATTCTAATCGAAAAATATGTTTTGACCTAAGCATAATCATCAAAACATTTTCTCAAAATCTGAATATCTAATTTTAATTGGGCTTCAGTAATCATTGTAAATAATGTGAAACTGATTGCTAAAGATCCCTTAACGTCTCATGCTAAGGTTAATTGAGGAAATGCATGATGCGAACTCTTTGGTTATGTATCTAGTTTTAATGGGAGCGCCCCATACTCTGTACGCAAACCCTATAATAACGACAATAACAACAACAAAAAACAAACTGCCGGCCGTTTTCCCACAGGTTCCCCCATAAATAAGACGGATGCCGTACCGTTCGACATTTTTTAATTAGTACCGATGGACCCATAGCGCCGCACTTCTTAATTAAAGAAGCTTTAAAGTAATTTATGGGTGCCGCGGCAGTTCCGAACCCAACGATGAGGGCAACCCTTGTGAGGTACAAATTGTTAGATTCTACGGCTGATTATTGGAATTAAACACATTATAAACAAGTCTCCGAAGAGAAACAAAATAATAATTATTAGAGAATTTTGATTTATCGTTTACTACATATATAAAAGTTTTCTTCAATATTAATTGAATATAATTATTATAACTATGCAGATATGCAAAAGGTAGGTGACGAAGTGAATAATTGTCGACCGTGTTTTAATTATTGGCTGGCTTACCAAATGAATATTGATCATGGTCGTTATAGAGCAAAATTGTAATTAAGCAGTGTCGATTCTGTTTAAATTGTGTCATTGGAACTTGCGGTGAACGTAAACTATGTTAAATTGTTAACTCAACCATATCATATCTTATTATAAATATACGGATATTGTGTTCATTTTGAAGATTACTTTTTAGTTCATTTAAGCAAATTGGATGAGGGCAGATTGCAACCGTTAAATTTTTATACCGCTTAATTGTGTTAACGCCGAAACTGAACGGCGGCGTTTGCCCGAAGGCAATGACTAAAACCAACCCGGATGATTTTGTGAATAAATTTTACGACGTGCAAGACGCTCATTAACTTAATTTGATTACCGATAATTGGGTTGCAAGAGTACTGCTTTTTTATAATTAAAAGATATAAATGTCAATAAGAAACTAAGAAAATTATTGATCCGATGAGCGAGAAAAAGTTGATTATTCAGATTTGTATTAGAATAAAAAAATATATAAAAAAAAATTTAAAGTTCTTTTAACTTTAAGTAAATACGGAGAGAGTCGAAACGATCTATATCCCAGTTTGAGGTTCGCTACGTCCGGGATATAGGTATGCAAATTGCGGTAAAATTGCGCACACAGACCATGTTCGGGTCATTACCGTAAAGTGGTGCGATTAATTTCGTTTTGCTCATCGAAATCGAGGAGAACTTTTTGTCGTGCAGCCGCCGCTGCTTCGCGACGGGAGAAGTGGCTGCAAAGAAATGCAGGACCGTTGACCAAATCGGTCTTCAATCGCGTTGCGGGTCGTGATTTGCAATTCAAATTGACGATACATGACTAATTACCCTTGGTGGAACGAGATATTTCCTTATTGGCCTCAATATCTGTATAGATAAACTTATTTTGGTGTCCAATAAATTTTTGTTTTTTCAGTAAAATTTTTTACACCGAAAATATTATGTTTTTTTTAGTTCCTTTCAAACAATTCAACAAATCTCCTTTCTAATCCTGATTGCCTGTATTCGTCACTGCAACTATCTTCGAGGCTGCTAGATTTTTGCAACATTCAAGATTTACACAATCAAGTAATATTTTCATTAAGTATCTTAATAAAACAATACCAAATTTATAATAATATCAGAAATAAGGCAAGGGAAGAAACCCAAATGTTTGACATATGTGAATTAACATTTCAAGAACGCAGGAAAAATTTATATTTCTATTGTATTATTTCTACCTTCTTTCTACCTTTTATTAGGAATTCTTATACAAATATCCCAGGATCTTTAAAGTACTAATTTTTTCTGTCTTCTATCTGGAACTATTTTTTATTTACGTGAACCGGAAAGAAGTTAAAATAAGCTAAAACTTTTATTACTCTAAAAGGACATTATAGTCTCTTCATATTCCACCCAGATTTTTGCAAATTATCATTCATTTGGAAATATTTTGGTATCCTCAGTTTCTAAAAAGAGAAGTCGACATAAAAACCAAAAATGTCCAGAAGAGTTTGACTCTTCCGCCACCTTATTTCTATCTATACAATATGGCTTTAAAAAAATTCCATATAGCAGCAGAAAACTTCAGTTACTAGATAAGGAAATAACGTAAACCATTTTGTAAACCAGTTAAGTAAAAGTATGCTTTTAAAAACCTCTTAGTTACGTCTCAATAACCTGCTGAAAGGTTATAGAAAGATGTTGGGTACACAGTGCAGGGTGCTATCATTCCAAAAGTATCATATCGTTGATTATATGATTTTCTCAAACTAGTGGAAGACATAGCAGGTAATAATACTCTGGATCTATGGATATAGAATACACTTACTATGCTTTTTACAGCAATTTGTAAATGACTCTAATGTCCCATGTTTGATTACAATATCCAAGTGTTAGGTGCATTATATGTTGATGATACCAGTATCAGTACCAATCAGGAATTGATTCGATTCAATTTCTATAAGGATTGTAACCAGAATCCAGTATATAGTTACTGGGTGCAGTATGGGTACTATGATTGCTTCCAATATCAAAAAATTAGAATATACATAGTGATTGGATATAGTATCCATTTATCTCAAAACTTGCATTCTTGCTTGCGCTGTGTGGGTCATCGTTCCACCCTATTGGAGCTAAACATTCTTCTAATAAAGTTCTTCAAATTCCATATAGCAGCAGAAAACTTCAGTTACTAGATAAGGATTTTGTTAGCAAGGAAGATTTTGTTAGTAACTCTAATTTGAGATTCTCTATTAGCAACAACGTTTCCATTATACTAAACAACATCCTTTTTGCTTTTTTTTGTAAACTACCCCAAGTTAGGTAAAAGTATGTTTTTAAAAACCTCTTAGTTACATCCCAATAACCTGCTGAGAGGTTATAGAAAGATGTTGAGGTGTAGCTACACAGATGCTATCATTCTATTTTGATGAAATTGTAGAAGCGATCAGGAATAGTTGATAAAACCAATGCAAGAAATCTGTTGTATGTTATTTCTTTGTTAACAGTGGGTGTAAAGATTGAGGAGAAAAAGAAGAAAGAGTAATTTTACGTAAATTAAATAACGAGAGAAATCTAATAGCCTAACTGAATTTACGAAATTTCCTTATAACCTCAATTTTTAATAAACGGTTTGAACGATTAAAAGAAATAACTTCTAAATTTCCATTTAAAGCCACATTTTTGTTTATATATTGCCATATACATAAAGAGACTTCAATGAAACCAACTAAAAGAATAACAAATTTGTTAATATGTTATGTTGAGTTGTTGTTGATATATTAAAATTATTACTGTACTACTGTTCACAGGAATCATCAACACTTTAAACGTCGCAAACGATTTCGATTTCGAACACCTATTGCATAAGGTAGACTTACAAACATGTCAAAATTTCTTTTTTCAATCGGTCACTTTCATTGAAATGTGCGAGATAATTAATTCAAAAAAAAAAACAAAAAGACTAACGATATATATGGTCTTAATGTAAGTTTAGTAAAAGTTATAAAAGAGTTAATAACAATTCCATTAACAAAAATAATTAATTTTTTAATAGATGAAGGCACATTTCCAGATCAATTAAAAACAGCTCTAGTCGAGCCAATATACAAAAAAGGTGCATTGAAAAGTCGTTGCTACCCATTTTCTCAAAGATCTTTGAAAAGATATTAAAAAACAGAATAACTGCCTTTTTTGAAAATAATAATCTATTTACACCATCCCAATTCAGCTTTAGACCAGGAAAAAATACCACAGATGCAATAGCCAAGTTTGGTGAATATGCAGCCGAATGCTTTGAGAGTGGCAAACGTATGATTGGCACTTTGTGCGATTTGAACAAGGCTTTTGACTGCGTCCAACATAAAATACTACTTCACAAACTGCGAAAGTATAATTTTGATGCAAAAAGTATAAACCTAATTGATTCTTACCTCAAAAATAGAACCCAAATTGTAAAATGTAACAATAATTATTCAAAAAAAAGAAATATAGAAAGTGGAGTACCGCAAGGCTCCATCCTTGGACCCCTTTTATTCCTAATTTACGTTAACGATTTGCCGATAAATATATTAAATACATCAGTAATTCCCTATGCAGATGATACCACTTTATTAAACAGCGACCAGAGTTGAGTTCAACCAATTGGTGCACCAAATAACACTACGCGCTACAGTTAGGCCAGGCGTGCACTAGTCAGTTTATTGTTGTCCAACTTAAAAATCGCTCAACTAAAAAGTTGCCATGAGATTTCCGCTCCGCGCACTATCTATAGCCTGGATAGTTGCTGTAGTTTTAAATTTCAACATGACGCTACTGACATGGTATATGTTTCTGCGTTGATTATGAAAAGAAGAAAAAGTTTGGGTTCATTCCTATGTCAGTCAGAGATAACGGTCAATTTTATAAAGTTTATGTATCATTAAAGGGCCACCTTAGGAAATTCTTCAATTACTTTACAATGAGTTATACGAGTTTTAATATTGGAGACCCATGCTGATGGGGTTCTGCAAACAGTAATGCATCTTAAGGTTAGTACACTAACTGCTTTGAGAGTCCTGATGCAAAGTTAGTAAAGTATTTCCTCGGCCATTACGTTCATAATTTCTGTTTTAGCTGTATGTTTCTGGTCTTCGTCGAATTTCTTAAACGCTGCAAGTAGCGATGGAAGAAAATATTTGTCATCTACTTCCTCCGTCCTCTTTTCACGGAGTATGTTTAATAATGACTCCTCATAAGTATTTGTAGATTTTCTTTTATCTGTACTGAATGTCTAATTAGGAGTAGTATTTGGTGTTTGTTTTTGTACCTCTGGCAACCGAATTGACCAGAACCTGCAGACTAACCGATAAATCTGCAATATCACTGTCTCAAGCGGAACCCTGGAAAGACTACCATTGCGACCTTTTCACTTCGTCGACAAGCCGATGCCAATACTTCCGCTTCAGGGGATGAACAAAAATCCATAAGATTTTTAGGCATAAATCTCGACAAAAAATTAACTTTTAATCAACGATGTTTATGTATTACATATTCTGAGCAAAAACGTATCTTCATCGACGTTAAAAACCGCATATTTCTCTCTGTGCCAGTCTGTTATTGCCTACGGGATACTGGTTTGGGGTGGTGCCACATCCAGTGATCGAGTTTTTAGACTTCAAAGGCGAGCAATAACTAATAGTAGTAGTAATAAAAAACTTATTTGTTAAATTAAATATACTAACCTTCCCTTCATTGTATACAGTGTGTCCGTAAAGTAACGGATATAAGCGATAAAATCATTATAAACGGTTTATGGAAAAATACCTGAAACGGGTCTAAAGATTTAAATTTTTTGCAATTGTTTGGTGTAGATTTTAAATTTCTTCCGCCATTTTTAAGCGAGTTATGACGTCATCGGTATTTTTTTCAAATGGCAATCCTCCATTTTTATTACGAAATATGAAAGAAGATTTTTTTTGAATCTAATACAGTCAATATCAATATTGCTTACATAAGAAAATTTTCGAGAAAAATTACTTTAAAGTTTAACTACTTCAGATTTGTTGACATGATGAAAATAGCAGTAGCCATGAGTAACTATGGTAACCAATTATTTGAAACAATTTCCAAAGTGTCAAAAACTGATTTAGTAAGTAGTTGACCTCTTTAATACAACATATCCTGATCGCCAACTCATTAGCCAAAGTATGGTGAGCCTAGCTATGACTAAATTTAAACAGCATGGCCATCTCTCGAAGCATTTCTCAAAGTCTGGCCTACTAAATGTTGCAAGGGAAGTTCAACAAATCGTGGTTTTGGCTGTGCAAGAAAACCCTCATGTTACTGTAAGGAGTATTAGGTCTAATTTCGACATTAGTAAATCAACGGTTCATAAATGACGAAGATGACGAAGACATTGTCAAAAACATAATTTTTTCGACGAAGGGACATTTACATTGAGTGGACAAGTAAATAGATAAAGTTGTCGGTATTGCGCTATTCAAAATCCAAATTAGCCTAAAAAGTCGCACACCCAATATCCGTAAAAGATTTGAGGAAACCTTAAGTGGAAAGAGATGTTTAAATTTTTTCAAAGCGATGTCATTCCTTCCATCCCGATAATGTTGACACATCTCAATTCCAACGGCAGTTATTCCAACAAGATGGCGCGCCACCACACTTCAAGAAGTTTTGCTAAATCAGTGTCTGACACTGAGGGAATTGTTTAGAATAATTGGTTACCATAGTTACTCATGGCTACTGCTATTTTTATCATTATACAAATTTGAAGTAATTAAACTTTAAAGTACTTCTTCTCGAAAATTTTCTTATGTAACCAATATTAATATTGACCATACTAGATTCAGAAAAGAATCCTCTTTCATATTCCGCAATAAAAATGGGGGATTGCTATTTAAAAAAAATATCGATGACGCCATAACTCTTAAAAATTAAATTTTAACACTTAAAAATGGCGGAAAAAATTTGAAATCTACACCAAAGAATTGCAAAAAACTTAAATCTTTAGACCTGGTTCAGGGATTTTTCCATAAACCGTTTATTATGATTTTATCGCCTATATCCGTTACTTTACGGACACACTGTATATTAGAAAATATTTTATACGCAAACAATAATTTTGATAAATTTATCACGCAGAAGGATGTACACAACTACCAGACCAGAGCACGTGATTTGTTAGTGCCTGAGTATTGCCGGCTCTCCAGGAGCCAGAGGAGTTTCAACTGTTTGTCTCTCAAATTTTACAACAAGATTCCAGAGAGAATCAGAAGGCTTCCATTAAACAAGTTTAAATGTAGTATTAAGTCATTTTTACAGAAAAAGGCCTACTACGCGTACTCTGAGTATTTGACTGACCAGGTTATACTGTCGGATTTTAATCAGTAACTTATGTACGTGTTATGTGTACTTTGAATATTTTATAAATTTGTTCTTTACTTTTTTGCTTTGCAATAAACTTTGAATGTTAAATTGACATTTTTATACTAAAAAATTGTTGCTGACTTAATTCTAAACATTATTATAATTAATTATATGAAAAGTTTTTTAATACTAAAAGTAATTATTGAAATAACTTCAAAAATACCGGTTTTATACCAGTTTACAATCCCAATTTATAATGCTCAAATGAAGAATTATACTAGTTATACTACTTATTCTCGTTGCAAAAATGGGATTCTTGACGTAACAGATACTTTTATTTCAAGATTATTGATATACTTCGACTAAGAATTCGTTTTCTTGAAAATCAAAAATACTTGTATACTTGCTTTAAGAATATGTGGTTTATCTTCACTTCACAAAATGATCCAAAAATATGATAAGCTTGAACCAAAAGTAATAATCTTCGTTCAAGATAATTTTTCTCTCAGATCAGGGAAATTATTCCTAACTTCATCTAAACAAATAAGTCTATCGATTATTGTTAATGGTGATAATTTTACATAGATTTTAATACAAATGTTTTAAAATAAATTTAGACAAAATTTTTGAACATAAAATTTATTTTTAATAAAAATGAATATCTTTCGCAATAAGGACAGTTAATGCGTATAATAAGCGTACCATTAACACCAAAGAATTATGAATGCTGAAACAGACTTCGGAAAATGTTGTAATGTAAAAATTTGTCGAAGCGACGCGGTGCTAAAAATAAGTACACTTTAATAACCAAACGTATCGTAAAGCGTTTGGCGTATCGAAATGGGCTCAAAAATGAAGATCGGACGACGGATACCCCCAAAGGCATCCGCCATGGTCTCTCTCTTTCTACACACCCACATCGAATTTATCGTACAGCCATCTCTGGAATTTTTTAATGTGCCGCTATTATCGGCCGCGTCTGTGCTCTTCCTTTCGCAGGACCGGCTCTAGGTGAAAGGCACATCTAATCTCTTCGTCAAAGATGGTATTTTCAACAATCAAACTCACAATATATATTTTTCTAAAATAAATATAACATCAAAGATTTCAATTTATAAGTTATTTTAATTCCGGTTGTGAACAAAAGAGATATTCATATAGTATTCATCATTTTATAGAGACAGAAAATGTGAAACAATTCGTCTGATCCAAGTATAGACATTGAATAAGGTCCAGTTTTGGATGCTCAGTCTTTGTTTTTTTCTTTTCTCCTGTGGAAGATAAACGCGCTAAGGCTCTCATGATTGGGTCATCCCGCGCGGCCCATAAAGATCGGACCATTTTGGGCGCCCCCAAAAATCAAACAAAACGACCTTTATGGCCATAATTTTACATACCCGAAGATTGTTATCGCCGCCACATAATGCCATATTGAAACTTCTTTTTTTATTTGTTGTTGTATAAAAATCGCAATTTCGTTCGACCGTATTGCAAAATTACCGAGATTAAGGAAAATAACCGTCGTCGTCGTCGTTGAATTTCTGGGATTTCGAAATTTTGGCAATCAAGATTTTAATAAAAAAAAATATAATTCTCATTAAAACTTGAGCTTTTAGCATCAAACGTATAACGGCGTTGATGATGGACGCAATGACATGTTATTTAAAGTAATAATCACGTAAGTTATTATAATATGTATAGGTGAAGTGTGCGCGTCGGATAAATTAGTGAGATTAGAGCTTCGGAATGAGAGTAATGGAAAAGAGAGTATAAGTTTTTGCTAAAAACGCCAATTTATCTGTATCCTGGGGCGTTAGTTGTAACAACATATAATTTCGTGCCGTGCGTTTTAACCGGTTGTCACACGTACCTACGAGACGTTTTCAACTCGCATGTCGGTATTTTATAATTTTCTACACTATTAGACTATGCATTCAAAAAAAAAAGTTGACTTATTTAATGTACAAAGACTAAGAAATATAAAATAAATTTTTTGTTTATAAGTATTTACAAAATTGGACCACCTGTATATTTTCTGTTGTATTCCCCTGAGGCATACGTGTATCGTGAGGAACTTAATCGGCGCAGGTTCGTGCCATAGGAATAAGAAATAGTAGTGTTGTTGAATATGCAGAGGATAATCGCGGACACAATAATTGTTTTTAGTATGTTAATAGCATATCTAAACGTATTCCGGGTCCTGTTGACCCAGATTTTCGTACATAATCGATTGGTCGATAATCTTTTAGAGGATAGCAAACCGTTAAGATTTTACTTTATCTGCATAATCGCCGAGGTCACGAGCGATATTTGCACGAAACCAAAAATTGAAAATACTCTACTTATTCCTTGTTTTTAGCCAGATTTTCCTTTTAACTCGAAAGATAAGAATGCTAGGAGAAAATGTTAACAAATTTACAATCAAGGAACACATTTGGAGGATGTAAAACAAGATTTCCTGATCGGTATCATGCTGAGTTGAGTGGCAAAAATGTCCATTCCATGGGCCATCACTTCAGGCATAAATCAATCAAAGGAATTTATAGATATACGGACAAATGTGTGAATATCATAGTATTTGAGCATAATAACATCATTCTTCTAATGTAAGCACAGCACAACACCGTTTAAAAGCGTCATAGTTTTGATGTCTTCTGGTTATTGATTTTAATACGATTGTCGACGCTGTGAGTACAAGAAAACAAACTATGTTGATTTTATTGATGTTTTTATTGATTATTAAATCAAGGAATCCATGATGCACTTGTTGTGGTGGAAAAATTTGAGAAAATTATTCTCAAATTGCCAAGTCTCTTTGTTTCCATATCAACTGCTACGTTTGGATATCAGATGATAAGCTTTCAAAATTATATCACCTTCAGTTTTTCCTTCGGAATAGATTTAAAGTTTCCATGAATGTCTAGAATTTCCAATGGGTTCATTAAGATTTTTAGATAATTTTCAAAGATTTCATATGATCAAATGATTTCTACATTATTAAAGCTTATCTTATAAGGATTATGGTGATGTGTCACTTGCCCACGTTAGGAGAACCTAATTTTAATCAGGTAGGCGTAGAAACAAAAGAAAGCAAGCCGTTGACGTTTTGTTTAATAAACTGTCACATTAGTTGTTCCGCTTAGTCAACTTCACTTACATTGGTTTCCGTAAAAATGGTGTACTCTATTATTGCTGAAAGAGTGGAAGTTATCTACATTTATGGTGCCGAGCAATGTCCTCGTGCCACAGCAAGAGTTTTTAATCAAAGACCTCCAAATAAGTATATGGAGCATAAATACGTTCGCCAACTTGTGCAAAAATTTGAAGCAACTGGATCGGTAGAGAACAAGAAAAGGCATGCTAATAAGGTGTAGATGATCTGGCAGAGATGGAAGTAATTGGACATTTTACCATGGAGCCAACCAGTTCTTTGCGTTAGGTTCGCAAATTGACAAAGCTGCATAAATTTCGCACTTGCATCTGCAGATATTGCAAGAACTTAGCGAGGGCGATTACGACCAACAACTAAATTTGACGAAACTATGACCGAAATGATCATTGCAAATCCAAATTTAGTAATGAACATGTGAACAAGCAT
The DNA here is from genome assembly GCF_000648695.1 of Onthophagus taurus. NCBI lineage: Eukaryota > Metazoa > Arthropoda > Insecta > Coleoptera > Scarabaeidae > Onthophagus > Onthophagus taurus. The sequence goes on from NW_019280526.1 coordinate 119,100, forward strand.
AATGTACGATATTGGAGCGACAAAAATCCCCATATGACAAGTGAGGAACATATCCAGAGACCACAAAAGATTAATGTTTGGGTAGGAATACTAGGTGATTCAATAGTTGGGCTAGTTAGATTAATGAAACGCTAAATGGTGACGTCTACTTGAATATGTTGGAGAACATCGTTGATCCTTTAATAAGTGAAAAAGTGGAATACCAGCTTGATGATGAAGGTAATCAAATACTCGACGAACATCAATTCTTCTTTCAGCAGGATGGTGCTCCACCTCATTATACTACGAATGTCCGTAACTGGCTTAACCGCAGATTTCCAAATCACTGGATTGGTAGACAAGGAACAATCGAATGGCCTCCACGATCATCGGACCTCACAAGTCCTGACTTCTTCCTTTGGGGTCATTTAAAGTCAATAGTTCACAAGTGTAAACCCATAGATTTAAATCGCCAACTTGTACAAAAGTTTGAAGCAACTGGATCGGAAGAGAACAAGAAAAGTCATGCTAATGAGGTAGTAGATGATCTGGCGGAGATGGAAGTAATTGGAAATTTTACCATGGAGCCAACCAGTTCTTTGCGTTAGGTTGCAGCATCCACCGGACTTTCTTACTCGTCGGTACGCAAAGTGACAAAGCTGCATAAATTTCGCCCTTGCATCTGCAGATATTGCAAGAACTTTGCGAGGTCGATTATGACCGACAACTAAATTTGGCGAAACTATGACCGAAATGATCATTGCAAATCCAAATTTAGTAAAAAACATTTGCTTCAGCGATGAGTCCACTTTTCATTTAAATGGATATGTGAACAAGCATAATGTACGATATTGGAGCGATGAAAATCCCCATATGACAAGAGAGGAACATACCCAGAGACCACAAAAGATTAATGTTTGGGCAGGAATAGAAAATCAAATTTGAAAGAATTTGAAAATCGGCTGTACTACTGCATGGAGGCCAATGGTGCTCATTTTGAGCAGTTCCTGTGAATGTTTTTGTTTTAGTTTGTTTGTGTTTAAATACTTATCCAAATGTAAAATTGATCATTTCTCAATGCTAAACAAAAAAAAATACTCAAGTGACACATCACCATAATCCTTATAAGATAATCTTTCATTTAAGATACCACGCGATGGGTCATACCATTTAAAATTTTTGGGAAGGTATTCGTGGGGGCGCGCGCAGGGGTAAACGTCAAATGTGTGAATCATAGCTCAAACCGTTGAAATATAAGTGGACTTGTTTTCGGAAAATTTCAATTTCTGAAATATCTCAGGCGGATCGTTCCCAAAATAACACTGTATATAAAATATATAAAATATGCAAATACATAATAATCAATACAAAGTTCAACCAAAATCTAAAATTTCATATACAATTCAGCTAGCCATTACATCCTACATCCTAGTCTTTATTACTAACTTAGTAAAAGTATGTGCATCAAATTTTCGTGATACTTCTAGCTTGATAAATACGTTATGCCTTTATGACGTCTACATTGAGATAAGTTCAAATAAATTTTTATCAGCGGCAAGGAATTTTTGAGAATATTGATGTATCTTCTATTTAAAGAATTTGACAAGTAGATAAGGCAGAAATAGAGTCAAATAGAATAGAAAATTTTAAATCTAGTAGGAAATACGAGACACCAAAATATGACGATTATCCAGGTGATACAAGCTGTTTAAAATTGGATATTTTATATGTTTTCCTCAAACTAATGGTTCATTGAGCATTTTCATCATTGGGTTGTGATGTTCAGCGAATCCTTTGTGCGTATTATCTCGAACAATTGGTGGATTCTGTATAATTGGTCGTTCAAGGTTTTTAGTGCCTTTCCAGTGTTTTCACCAACTCGCCTTAACTTTTGCTTTCCATTATACAAAACTGTTTTATTAGCTGGTGCTCTGGATTGATGCCATTTTGGATAGTTATTTCTATATGCGTTACGTACAAAGACTCCGAACTACTTTCCCAAGCTGCTTGCTATAGTTTTGACAAAGAGATCAACCTCTTAATCTGATTGTTCTTCACCTTTTACTGGAATTGAGAGCAGCTAGTTTACTAGTTTATGGATTATGCCAATAGTGTTTGACAGACACGCTAACTAAATGCAGTGAAAAGATCTTTTCGCATAGGGCGTCTTATATCTTATTACCGCACTAAATAGAATACAGAGACTTACGTGTATGTATGTTACAGGTACCATGAGGACGACCCCATTGAGGCCATGGAAAACATGTTAAACTTGCCGCCTCTACACTTATATATTTAGGAGGTGGCGCTGATTACCATGCTGCGACTACGGGAAGTAGCACTTTTCAAGGGATAGGAAACACGGAGGAAGTGTAGCACTTTGGAGGGAGGCGTTGACAAACACACCTCTATTGGAATGCTGCACGGAGTATATACCGGCTAAATTCATTTTTTCAAGGAAATACCTTAACCATTGTGGTTCCACAGAACTAGATGGAAATAACACCCTTAAAATCTGCACTGATGGTTCGTGTAGACGGACTGGTGCAGGAGCCGTCTCCTCATATCACTTGGAAAAGGTATCACCGTCAAGCAGGTGGAATTAGTCGCTATAAAATTTACTGCTGACTATATTGTTAGCTCCATTTATAGAGGTAAGGCTATTACAATCTTTACCGACAGTAGACAATCTGTTTTAGCTCTAAGCAAGGATACATTTACCTCTGCGCTGATTATGGATTGTCATTTGGCGCTTGAAGAGCCGGCAATACTAAACAGTGTCACACTACAGTGGATAAAGGGACACTCGACTCACTCGGGGTATAACCACGCAGATAGGCTGGCAGAAAGGGCTGCTGGGAAAGTGCCTTGTTGCCCTTTGCCGACAGTTGTTCCTTCTATGGTATCTCATATTGTTCCATAATGGTCCATAATGTTCCTTGACTGGTGGAATAGAGTTAAAGGTTGCCAGTTAGTTAAGCGGTTATTATTTTATCCCTCAGCTGACGCATCACAGAAATTTGTAAGGTTGGGTAAGAGCGACTTACGGGTTATTACGAGACTTGTTACAGGTCACTGTAAGGTAAATAAACACCTTTATAACATAAAGTGTGTTGACAGCCCTCTCTGTCGTGATTGTGAACAAGATGACGAAACGGTTTATCACATCTTGTGTGACTGTTCTGCCCTCAAGAACCTCAAATTAAGAGTGTTCGGGAAAGAATGGCCTACTATGAATGGCGTCAGAGACACACCTCTGAGCTGTATCCTAGCCTTTGGTAATTCCTTAGGCTGGTCGATATAACCGGAGTGAGTGGTGGGAGGATGCAGAAGGGGCCTGTTGGGGTCTAAGTGCTTCTAGGAGGTTAACATAATGCTCTTTTTGTGGCATAACTCCATGGGGAATATACAACTGTGATTATAACTTTACAATATTTAGCAGTTTTCTTTATTATATCTAGATGGATTATAAAATGACCTTCAATAATTAAACAAACATAATTTTTTTGTAGTTCTAACATTATCTGTAACTCTTGTTGATGCTACAGCAATCATTTTATATTTAATTTATGAATTCTTAGTTCATTAGTCATTTATAACCTTTGGAATTGCTCCTCGGACGCAACATCCGGCTTCTCACAATGTAACTTTACATGAAAGTGAGACTGGTAGGAATAATAAGTTACGGAGATAGCGTCTACGTAGACATGACGCCGCAGGTTAAAACAAGATTACGACTTTACAATGCACAAGGAGGGATGTTACTCACACACACTAACCAATATTCACAGAGATTCTATGACTTGGGAAATACCGTATTTTCTCGAATGTAATCCGCACCTTTTTTACAAATTTTATGTACTCTAAAATCAAATGCGGATTACAATCGGGTGCGGATTAGATTCGCAGTCGTATAGTTGCAACTTGGAAAATAGTAAAATAAAATCACATTATAACAATAACACTTTATTAAGGGTTTTAGAACGATATTTACATTTTTATGTATCATTTTCTTCCCATATTACGCCATCTTCGGATCAATACAGATCAATTCGGATTATACAAAACTTCTTTAATGATGTTATAATATTGTTTTCAGGGAACGTTTTCTATGTCGCCTACACTCACTGAGCAAGTTCAGAAGCTCCTTTAATTGCTCCCGGTTTTGTTAATTCTCGAGTTTGTTAATATACATATACATACACAGGTTGTAGTATAGATGTTATTCCACCAGGTATTATTATTACGACAAGAAGTCTAAACCAAGGGCAATCAGTCTATGATTAATTAATATCCTTATTTAATAGTCCTCCTGGTCTAAGACTCCATACTTGTCTTAATCATTCCATCATCAGTTTTTCCATTATCCATCCTTTTTGTTGTGCCCTAACTACGACGTCATTCGGGAAGTCTTTCAGATTTCAGAATGGTTTTTTTCTCAATATTAATAATGACAGCAATTTTTCCCTATCACTTGTTACTGCTAGCATCAATGTTATGCGCAATTTTTCGCAACCACTCGTTTATAAAGAAATTTCCCGTACACCTCTTCTTTCCAGTGTGTAATTGGGTAGCAATCCAGATATACTACCATTTCGTTGACATTTACAGTTTGAGACAAACTGAAATTTTCTTGAAAATCATTAGGAGCTTTTGGGAAATTGTAGTTCTGCACCTCAACAACAGCACCATTCGGCGCATAAATCCCACAGTCCAACCTTAGAAAACTAGTTTAACTAGAAAACTGCCTCGTCAATTTCATGAAATCATCGCTTCTTTGGCCCGGTAAGTTTTTTGCACGATGTCTCAATCTGCAATAGCTACCTTGTCTTTCCGCAACAGCCGCAACGTTACTCTCATTAACAGCAAAAATGGTACCAGCTTTTCGATTTTCTTAACGCTAACTTAATAACATCTCTTTAAACTTTGCTGTATAGAAGAACCTTTTAGATTTTTGCTACTTTTTTTTTATAATTACGCTATTATATGTATAATTAAGCACACACCGTTCGAGCTACTACGATGGCAGTATATGAACGGAATTCGTGCTAGGCATTACTATTTATTTTTAAAATTATATTTATTTTCCAATTTTTGCTGGCTTGGTAAATTTAAAGTCTGGTCTAATAAAAACTCGTCGTAAGCAAGGTTTCTTTAGGTGCATCAGCGTCAGTCAACAGAAACAATATATATTTATGGTTAACAACAAGCATCGTTTTGGTGTTGTCGAATTGCTCAAAGAAAGATGCGGATTACATTCGCAAATTAAATTTTTTACCACTATGCATTTTTAAAATCGTGGTGCGGATTAGATTCAAGTGCGGATAAGATTCGAGAAAATACGGTAATTCAAAGACCTATATCATACTGAATTCGGAAAGTATATTTTGATGTGTAATTACTTAATTTAAAGATCTTCCACATCAATTTGTTTGAAGATGTTTATTTTTTTCATTGTTTACACAATCAATCGATATCTATGGAAATTCAGTATTCATCGACAAATCACGGTGAGTTAGTACGTGAATTGTGGCTGAAACGCGCGCTTTATCTTCCCGGACGGTGACACGTCGTTGGCAATTGTCTGCACGACCGGCTGCGGTCGACATCGTGAACCCAGAGCATATCTCATCTCTCCGGACCGAGTCCCCTAATAAATATGATCAAGTATGGTACACGACTAACATAATTGACAATGACGCCGACGACGACGACTACGACGACCACCAACAGTCGCTATAATATAACTCTTCCAACTGATACGTCACTTTCCAAATGCTCTAAAGCAAATTAATTGTTATTGTATACAAGATCCATTTCACCAAAGTTTATGGTGAATGTGGACCGTTAATCAATTATGATATTGTGTGATTATTATGTTATTGTGACCATTCATCTGATGATGATCTATTAGATCGAAACCGGTTCTGAGTACCTACGTAAATAAATGATGAAGAAGTTAAATTTTTTATCGGATTTTTTCATATAGCAAACAATCTTGACGTTGAAAAACATGTTGTTAAAGCGTGTTCTGGATTTCCACGTAAATGTATGTACGGCCATCAAATATGAATTGCAAAGAAATTGCCCGATAAACAAAAAGAAAACACGTTGACGACAACAGTAAATACGAGACGAACTCGACATTTTCATTTTTAACGTTCAGAACATGGTACCGCATTAAATCGTAATTAGGTATACTAACACACAGTATGGTAATAGAACGAACCTTAATTGGTCCACAGTATTAATACGAGAAGCCCGAGGCGCAATTAAAATGCACTATGCTAATTTGTGAAATGCTATCATGAAACACGTGGACTACCTTACCTACTATGATAATAAACACCCTCCGGTATTTTTTAAAAATTTATTAGTAATTGTTTTATGATTAGAGAAAAAATGCACATAGGAAAAAAATTTAAACCAACAAATACATACATTAATAGTGGCTTATAATGGCGTATAAGATTTAAAAGATACTGAAATGGTTTCAATACTACAAATTAGAAAATTTTAACAATTTATAAAGGAATTTTAGAACGCAAACAAATTAAAAGAAAACGTGGTGTGGGTTACAATAAGTTTTCAAGGACAAAGCGGTGACATTTAGCGACAAATAATATAAATGTTGTTACGATATTTTCAGAATATATAAAGAGAATTATGTTTATTATCGAGAGGAAATCGGATATTAAAGATATCATTTCATTTTGGAAATAAAGACTGTATTAAGAATTACTGAATTTATTTGAAAATATCCTAAAATCTATTTCCGAATAAATTGAACTATATTTTGTATTATTAATAATGTATTTCCAGTACATCTAAAAATTCGCGAAAAATCCTTTTCTTGAAAAATTGTTATATTTTCAAGACGTGTTAAGATAACTAGTTTGCGGTTATTACTAAAGACCTGGAATTTAACGCAGCCCACATATCCATAACATATCCATTTAATTGCTATCCACCTGATGCTGAGTTATGTTAATAGTCATAATAGTTAATAATAATTAATTAATTAATAATTAATAATCATTTTGGGCTCTATTTTGGACATATTGAATTTTGTTTCAGTTGCAAGTTCGATGTATACTTTCCCAAAATGAAACTTTCAGTTCTTTTTGCTGATATGGTTAATAAGCATCGAGTTATAGGTAAACTCATTGATGACATCACAACCAATACATGTATCGAAAGTGGTTCTGCACCAAAGATATAAATAAGGTAATAGCAGTAGTAAATCAATCGGTGATCAGCTATTGTCGCAATGTTGAAGAATATTGCTAAGACAGATAAATCTACCGCTGACAATGATGCCCCCAAATTCACTCTAACATCTAGCTTCCCACAATGGTAGAAATAACTACTTACGGAGCTAGTGTTCAAGTGGACATGACGCTGCAGGTTAAGACAATCCAACTATTTCACTATACAAAGAGAGATTAGTGTGTTACTCATACTAACCAATATCAACGAACTCTGGATAGTCCTTGAAATAATATAAAGACCTGCATCATACTGAATTCGGAAAACCAGTTTTTACAGTTATTATGTATGCAGTCAATGCTCGATGCTGTCTATGATTTACCTTCAGGTCTAGTATCAATTGAATTTTCTTATGTATTTATCAATTTTGCAGTTCCGATGTATCATCAAATTGAGATTTAGAGTTCTTGTGCGTAACAAAGTATTAGCTGCCTTCTATATCATTCACAATATTTGTTCATTGCAGCAATGTTTTCTACCATTATGATTCTTAACATTATCAATGTGACAAGGTAAATTTGTGAGCTTCTCTAGAAGAAAGATCGCTTAGAATTATATATCGAAGTAGTCAGAATCTCGCTGTGCTAGATATAGATATGGAGAGTATGAGTTCTATTCATACTTAATACTTTATTTTCAACAATCGTATCTCTTTTATAGTGTGTGATATTTTCTTTTGATTTGAATCAGACGATTTCACAATATAAGGTTGCGTCAGTTAGATTAGAAGATTACATCTATGTGACGATAAATTCATAAAACTAGAAACTAAAATTTTACAATCTCTTATTTGTTTATTTATAGTCTTATTTGTTTATTTAACACATTTTAGATTTAACATAGATTTTAGTTACTAGATTATGCTAATAGAAAAGTGGATACACCTCACAGAAAACTACTCACTGCTTGCAGAATCTAGGCTTGTGGTGAAAGATCAGACATTGCTAATAGATTCCTAATAGATTTTTAAGCATTTCTAGTAGAAGACTAGATAATTCTTGCAGAAGACCAGCAGTATCTAGATTACTGAAAGCAGTAATCTAGATACTGCTGGTGGAGGACTAGACACCGCTACAACAGCTACAACATACTGCTTACAACACACCAGACAATTTCTAAAACCAACTGCGTATGTGATAAAAGTTTATTATTCCGTAATGTAGTTTTTTAATTGTGATTCAATTATATATAGTAAATTGTTAAGCTATTTCAACTTCTGATTTCTATTTTAAAAAATATAGGTTGGAATTAGAGCGATGCCCAAATTTTCTGCAACGATCTGAAGTTTTTAATGGATGAAATATACTCTAATGTTGAGCAAAGTCCTCTACCAGCGCTTTCTTCTTCTCCCTAAATTAAAAAGTTTATTTGATTTAACTTAGATTACTTTAGAACATTTTTGGAAATATTTGGATATCATTGAGAATCTATAGAAATCATAACCAGGAATTCAGATGCTCCAAGAAAGTAGCTACGGGACATGGAGTCTGTGTGATAGCCCTCAGAAATGGGTAGTGCTCCATCGTCTCAGTGCGACTGCTGAGCTCTAAATCCAACACATTTGCCGTATTAGAATTTACCCTACCGCTATGAGGACTTCTTTGATGCTAAAACCGCATATCCTGAATAATAGCTAGCGTAACTAATGTTGTTGCCAAAATATAACGACTTTGTACTACTCTCTAAATTTATAAATATTTTAGAACGAAAGATCAAATTATACATCTCCCACATTCTGAATTTCAAACATACGGGTACACTTGAAGCAAATAAAGCTGCAATGAATTACTTGCCTGGAACACCCTGTATATTTATAATTTTTTTAAGGTGTCGCTAATGTCTTCTTCTTAAATTTGAACCATCCTAGAAATCGCCTGTTGAATAGCATACATAATTACAGTAAAATTCTGTTCTTTCTTTCATTTTGTGAAATTCTTGAATAGTTTACAATGAAAAACTTGTATTGAATATTGAATAAAACAATTTTTATAAGAAACTTATTGGAATTACTTCTTTTAAGGATTGCAGTGTAGGATAGAATATATTGATTCGAATGCAGAGATTTTGAGATCAGCAATCATAAACAGGGCTACTAAGGTGGGTCACTTCTCTGTCAGAAACTGATTGAAGACACAACCTTTTTACACACAAAATTATTAAAGGTTATATAAGTATAGAAAAAAGTATACTGTAATAAAGTTACTTCATTCGACTCCGTCTTTCTATGAGAAACTTTTTGAGGACATTGTCTTCTTTAATAAACCAGTAAGATAGGGTAAAGTATTCTGGTCGTCTAGTAAGCAGTTGGTCCTCTATATGTGTACAAGAACTTTATTATTGTTAGTTCCAATGCAGAACCCAGAGAAGACTAACTGGTTGTTTTCCACATCTGCATAGGAAACTTGTTGTAACCACCCTATATGCAAATGGAAAGATCACAATGCTGAATGTAAAACGCTCTCATATTAAGAGCATCTTCAGGTTTTGATGCCGAGAAAATACTGATGTTTCCCTGCTACCTTTTCTGCTAATGATTGTGAGATGACTGTGAAGATTATCTGTGTGAAAGTTACGCTGACTCATCTCATACTGCTGTTGCTTGTTATTGGAAAATCCAAATGGATCCCTAGATTCCAAATGGAAAAGTAGTTGTCGTATTAAACAAATATAGTTAAATCTTATCACTGTTTTCTGAAGACACCGATCCTATAGACAAGGCCAGGGTAATGAGCTTTACCGACTGTGAAATGGAATGACAAGAAACTTATAGACAATAACCATATTTTAGTTAGAAATTGTAAATCTCCAAAATATTAAAATTGTTGATTTTCATTGCTAAAGTCAATCTCCATTTAAAAATTAAAAGTGATGGGGAAAAATATTTTATATATAAATTGTTCATAATAAACTAAAGTGACGTAATCCATAAGCAGATCTATCTTAAATGTAACCGTGTTCTTGTTATAAGATGGAAATCTCCAAATATTAAAATTTTGCATTTTCATTGTTAAAGGCAACCTCCATTCAAAAATTAAATATGATGGAAAAAAATCTTTTATATAAAAATTATTGTTCATAATAAACCAAGATGACATAATCATAAGCAAATCTATCTCAGGTGTAACCATGTTCTAGTTAAAAAGTGGAAATTTTCAAAATATGAAAATTTTTGATTTTCATTGTTAAAGTCAAAAATCACTCAAAAATTAAAAATTTTGGGGAAAAATCTTTTATATAAGAATTGTTCATAATAAACCAAGATGACATAATCCATAAGCAAATCTATCTCAGGTATAGCCATATTCTAGTTACAAGGGGGAAATCTCCAAATATTAAAATTTTGGATTTTCATTGTTAAAGTCAATATCCATTCTAAAATTAAATATGATGGAAAAAAATATTTAATATAAAAATTGTTCATAATAAACCAAGATGACATAATCTATAAGCAAATCTATCTCAGGTGTAGCCATATTCTAGTTACAAGGTGGAAATCTCCAAATATTAAAATTTTGGATTTTTATTGTTAAAGTCAATCTCCATTCAAAAATTAAATATGATGGAAAAAAATCTTTTATATAAAAATTGTTCACAATAAACCAAGATGACATAATCCATAAGCAAATCTATCTCAGGTGTAACCATGTTCTAGTTAAAAAGTGGAAATTTTCAAAATATGAAAATTTTTGATTTTGATTGTTAAAGTCAACAATCACTCAAAAATTAAAAATTTTGGGGAAAAATCTTTTATATAAGAATTGTTCATAATAAACCAAGATGACATAATGCATAAGCAAATCTATCTCAGGTGTAGCCATATTCTAGTTACAAGGTGGAAATCTCCAAATATTAAAATTTTGGATTTTCATTGTTAAAGACAATCTCCATTCAAAAATGAAATATGATGGAAAAAAATCTTTTATATAAAAATTGTTCATAATAAACCAAGATGACATAATCCATAAGCAAATCTATCTCAGGTCTAGCCATATTCTAGTTATAAGGTGGAAATCTCCAAATATTAAAATTTTGGATTTTCATTGTTAAAGTCAATCTCCATTCAAAAATTAAATAAGATGGAAAAAAATCTTTTATATAAAAATTGTTCATAATAAACCAAGATGACATAATCCATAAGCAAATCTATCTCAGGTGTAGCCATATTCTAGTTACAAGGTGGAAATCTCCAAATATTAAAATTTTGGATTTTTATTGTTAAAGTCAATCTCCATTCAAAAATTAAATATGATGGAAAAAAATCTTTTATATAAAAATTGTTCATAATAAACCAAGATGACATAATCCATAAGCAAATCTATCTCAGGTGTAGCCATATTCTAGTTACAAGGTGGAAATCTCCAAATATTAAAATTTTGGATTTTCATTGTTAATGTCGATCTTCACTCAAAAAGTAAAAATAATGGAGAAAAATGCTTTATATATAAATTGTTCATAATAAACTAAGGTGACATAATCCATAAGCAGATCTATCTCAGATGTAACCATGCGCTAGTTATAAAGTGGAATGACGTAGAAAAATATTTTAGTTTAGAAAAAAGGTAAGCTTAAAATGTTTTCTCTGAATAGTTGTATAAACTACATGTTATCTAAATAATGAAAGGATATAACTTATAAGATGTAAAGGACGTGTGATAACGGGAGAAAGAAGGTGGTTTGGTGCACAAAATTTAACTTTGTAACATTAAATAGCTAACTTCCGTCGGCAATACTGATTGTTTTTTATCATGTGTCAATTTTCAAAACTCGAGATTTAGAGCTTATTCTCAATATTTGAAATAGTATAAATCAAGGAGTAGATTTTTGCTGTTATTCTACTTCACGTTTTCACCAAAATAATGTGTTATTGTAAGTTTTTAAAAATATCAAGCAAAAAAAAGTTCCAAAACATTGTAGCATAAATTTCGGCATTCTAAAAAATGTTAGTGGAACAATCAAACAAGGAAGTTTCATTTTAAAAAAACAAGGGCAACAACGACGCCCGCAGACCGTTCTTGACAAGAAAATTGCCCGCTCTAAATTCGGAGAATATCCACAGCCCTTTCGGTCACGCAACTCGGCCACAAAGCCTTCAGACGATGACGCTATCCAAAAAGTTCCGTTCTTTTCACAAAAAGAAAAAAAGAAATCTGTTGCCATTTTTTAAAGAACCCACAAAATCTTTCAAACCCCATCAAAAATAAAGCACAACTCAACTTCATTTTTCAATGTCATTAAACTTTATCAAAACTTATCGATATCAATCACCTGCAAAGTTTCAACCCGATGATATTCGCAAGACTATTAAAATGGATATAATAAGTAATATAAGTGTTTCCTGTGTATATCTACATTAGATATTATGTGGACGTTAATGGAACCGATTAAAGCCCATTTCACCCGTTGAAATAACACCTGCTTATGGTAAATTACTGTTATTGCAATAAATTAAAAAAGAATGAAGAAATAAAGTGATGTATGGTATGAATGAGTGCGGGTAATCTATTCAGTAACGTTCCGCACAGGATACAATGGATACCGCGAAGTAAATGAGCCGTATGTTGGCGATGATGTGTTCTGTGCTTTGTAAAGTGAACTGTACGAGAGTAGGAAATCTGTTTTTAATGAAGTACAGATTCGAAAACGAAGCAATTATATTTCAGTGATAGAAATTAAATATACACTAAAACAGGAAGATATCAATTTTAAAAATTAAAATATCATATATCCGACGGTAAAGTTTTAAATCTGTTTAAACATTTGTTTATCCACTCATGTAAACAAAAGCAACAAAAAAAAATTTTGTTTTAAAAGGGGTAGCGGTTCCACATCACCATTAATAATCGTCTAAAAGCACCGACAAATACTAATGACCATCGACCGAAAGCGGGCCTTTTAATAAATGAAGACGTAGAGACCGTATAGGTCTCTCTTTTTATTTATTTATGCATCGATCCTCTCTCAACCTATCTCAAAACCACATCTCTCTTCTATTAACCCCTTTTATAACAACATCACAGTTCTGTTCATCCGTTTTTGAACACGATTAAGTCTATAATATTAACTTCATAAAAAAGACTTACTGCTAAAAGTTCCGGGGACGATTGCCCCTTATCACGGTCCTTTCGATCCTCCAGTTTGAAAGAAGACAGATCAACAATTTCGTTCCTTCTTTAACACACAAATTCAAAAATATAATTACAATTTTTATTCATATATAATTCGATATTCTAGTTTTATTATTTCAAAAATCACCAAAGTAGTTTTGAACAACACAAAAAAAAATAAATTACCGAACGAAATTAATGATATCACCTCGTCAAAACAAATTCCGGAACAACCGGTGTTTACGATTTGTAAAATAGAGGGTGCAAACGTCGCGACGCACGTCAAAACCTGTACGCATTCATATGTTTTGATTCGAACTGACTTTAATTCATCAAAGAGCTTGCCGATCCCCTCTCAGAGAGCAACCCCACCGCGCATATAAAATATCACAGTGTGTAATTTGCGTTGGTTTTTTGTTTTATTTTACTACGACGACGACTACGAAGCCCTCCTCTGTCAGGGCGGCCATGGATCCGTAAAGCCCGCCCAGTTAATAGCACCCTCAATTATCGCGATACGAGCGCGCTCTGTACGCGCCGAAACATTACTACGTGATGTTTTTGGTTCGGAGAATAACCACGAGATGGAACCACATGCTTAGACATAATTCAGACATATATAATAAATTATATAAGTATAAATTGCATACATCATGAGCTATACTACTTAAATTCAGAAAATAAGATTCAAGCAAAAATAAATGATGAATTAACTGAACAGATTAATATAAATAATGACATTTCGCAGGAGGACTTTCTAAGCCTACTCCCATTTAACACTAAAACTACCGAGCGGTCGAAATGACCGGTTGTATCAATTGTTCGCAAGATTTTCTCTTTAAATTTCATTTAATATATTATGATAATATTATGACTTTTTCTAATTTTATGTATTTAATAAAATTCTAGTTTATTTTGATTTCCCACTTTCATTTTTATGATATACGTACGTGATATAGCTATATATATTTTTTTTGTTTCAATTAGCAAAAGAACTTTTCGCAGAGTATAAAGATCCATCAGAACAGGAAAACTTGAATGACATCTTGAAGAGTCCTGAAAGTTCTAATATAAGAAAAACTTGCCAAATAGGATTTTGCAATGAAAATAAAACTGTGAATATATGTGCTGGTTGTAAAAAACAAGTTTGTGGTAAATGTACATTGAAAAAAAATTCTGTATGTCAAAATTGTGGTGATCTAAATAATAATTAAACCTAAATAACAAACAAATAATATTACTACTTTTTATATAAATAGATGTATATATCATGTACCTACAATATTATAATTAAATTTATTTCCTTATATTTAAAACTTTTCTCTGAATTTTAATATTTTCTCAACTAAATATCAAACCGGTCAAAATGACCGGGTTGGTAGAAATAGGTATATAACAACTGTTGGTATTTCTAGTGTTAAGATCGTAATAGATGAAATTATAAAACAAGCACGCAAATTGAGAGGATACAAAATAGGAAAATCCTATGCTATGCGGGCAAAGCGGTGCTGGTGGCAGAAAACGAGGATAATCTCCAGAGGTTATTGTACCATTTAATATGATTTAATAAATCTATGACTATCTCGAAGACACCGATTAGATGCAAATTTATAGTCGAATACCTGAACATCGAAACAACTGCACACGAGAATATTGAAACGAAAATAAAGAATCGAGCTGCAAAAGCGTCAAGTACCTAACTGATACAATATGGTGAAATAAACGTATTCGAACGTAGACCTAATTACGATGTTTTAACTTTTAGTTAAACATGTTGAAGAAAAATAAATAGCTTAATCACAACATTGTATTGCTAAGAGCAGTAAGAAGAAGAGTTAGAATATCAGTTCGAAAAATACCTTTATTCACAAAGGACACTTAGACATTTAGGGAGATTGCAAATCTGCAATAAAAAAGGGGAAATTATTTAAAATTTTGAAGTCATCTCTCATCTACTCTCATCGAATGAGAATACTTTTTTTTTGATCTGATGAGTTAAGTTTCTGTCAGGTTAAATACATAGTATATCTAATGTTTCCTGTTCCTTCCAGCTATTTGAGCACTTTGTTATAATAATCCCACAATGTGTGTTAGAGTGCACTCAAAGTCCCAACAGTCTTCTGCTCCATAAAACCGATTAGGTCTTTCAATTGTTATACTGCAATCACATATGTGTTAAGAAATTAAGAATAATTAAGAAAACACTGATGGATAGATAAAGAAGTGAGAACATCAAACAAACATACAGAGTAGATAACATCAATGACTTAATGAATGGAATTAAACAGAAAGCAAAATGGAATGATGATCGCAGGAACGAATTGTGAGTATACCGAGGAACAAATCATGAGCGGTACGAAGGAGCATCAAACAACCTAGAAAAAGATGCAGTGACAACCTTCCAAACGACTAACTATGGGCAAAGATGTGAGGAAAAGCAGGTCGGTATGCCTAAATACAGAAAGAAAATGAAGAAGAAGACTTCGTCCCACATGTTTTGGCTATGTCTCAAATCATTCTGCCAGAACTATCTGACCCGAACAAAATTGTAAATTTTTTGATTGGTCACAATCTATACTCGGTATAAAAACACAAAAACAATTATCGGATTCTAATTTCTATGAATGCGGGCATCTTGAGCATGTATTTCTTAAGTACGAAAGTTTGAGTGAACAAATCGTGAAAAGTTATAATAAAATACGACAGATATAGTAGACAAATAACCAGATAAATTATATTACTATATGTTACTATTGATAACATAGCATAAGCCTAAAGGACTCTCTCTGAGAATTACTGGTAACAGACAATTAAGGTTGTCGGAGTTTCGGTTTGTTCTACTTAATCCAAGCAAGATGAAATTGTGAATGGGGTCCACTCTTTTCCGCAATCCAGTTTCCATGTCGTATTCGAAACTAGTAGTTGCCGATATGTCAATCTATTATTGTACACCAAGTAGTAGGTTAGATCTGTCATACTGGATAGTTTCATAGGTCACGTTTTAGTGTCTTAGGAAACGTGATAAAACCCAGGAAAATTTTATATAGTTGCTTTACTGACCAAGATGATTACTTTCAGGTTCAGGTAAGTTACCTATTGATGTTCATGATGGTTTACCTACGCCATCACCTATATACTACACTTATCTATATCAGGTACTTTTAAACAACATTTTCTTACAAAAATGTTCATCATCGTTAACTAACTATATAAAATATTTGCAAATACTTTGTTTTCTTTGGACTATGTTCAGGTGTAAACATTGTATGCAAAAATTGTTCCAGATGATCTTAACCTTCTGAGGTTGCAATTGTTTAATTGTTATGTAACTACTTAATGTAGAATTATGATCAAAAAATTTAAAACTGTAACCATGCGATGATGACACTCCAATAGATTTCTAATTGCAGTTTTTCAAATGGCGGTGATTTCTTAAAGACGTTTTTCCATTGGATCTCTAATACATTTTCAATAATGATAATTAAGTTGAATGGCAGTATCTCTAGTAACTACAATGACAAGATCCTAATTTACAGCATATGCGATGAATTTACAATAAGGATATTCTAATAGATTTTTCAAGGCAGTATCTCCATTGGAGATTCAATACATTATCAATCAAATATTAGTGAGCCTATAATGGCAATATATGCAACACAAGATCTCCAATAATTGAACAGGATTAATTAAATGATATGGCAGGAAGTTGGGTTGTATAAGTTAAGGTATTGAACTGATGATCAAGATAAAGAGCATCTCTACAATACTTGATGTGATTTAAGTAACGATGAAGTTACCTGGAAATTACGTTAGTTTCCAACGGTCCCTCCTCAACTATGGGTAATTCAACTATAGAGCTCTTTTATCAGCAAATCATTCTAATACCATGTGAAAGTATTTTCTGCAGAAAGTATCAGAATATCTCGAAAGGAGCACATCATGGGTGTGCATCATAACCATCCCTACTAGCCTTAGAGTGCAGAATGTGCAACTTTGAAGTATTGAGCCTACGTCGCTTGCAAGCGGGGTTCTACAATTCAACCCAAACGAGTCAACATATTGCAAAAGATTCGCACGCAAGCGATTTAAGCTAAACTTAGAAGGAGAATCAATCGACTACCGAATTACGCCTTAGTGGTGAGAATTGATTGTACTAACTTGTTCCTAACATAAATTTAAAAAAGTAAATAAGTGAACATTGCAGGGTCCATGTGTCTTCAATGACGATAAATAATTCTTCATCGGAATGCTGGAAAAGGTTATACACAGATCCTGAATGCCGAACGTAAAAAAAATACTTTTTTCAACTTCCAGATACTACAGGCTTTGCTAACCAGCAGAGGCACTGCAATACCATCAATTTCATTTCGTTTGGAAATTTCTGTAATTTTATTAATGAATCCAATGGTAACAATATGCCTTTTTGGGGATTTTAAAGCTCATAATCCAATATGAGGGTTCAGAAATAAAGGTATCCATTGTCGAGAAAGTGTTGAAAGAGGATAATTTGATTTAAAAGAAAAATACAATAACCCACTTATCTGCAAGGTCGAGTATTTTCTCTGCACTTGACTAGTCAATTATATATCTACGAATTTCGATGCATGTTACGTGGAAAGTATTACACGATTCATACAACAGTGATCACATATTCTTCATAAATACTGTACATAATTGCAATTTGCCCTGTAATGTCTGGGAATCAAAACTTCATATCTAATTACCAGTTATCATCTCCGCAGGAGGTGATTAACAACAGTTTAATATTATGCTTTCCAAAAATACTATTCAAAAGGCCTTCCTATGATATCAGAACCTAATTGTATTGAAGTCAATATGAAGACTATATAAATAGTTTTTTTATATGTAACACTATTTCTTGTAGTAATAATTAACAGTATTGCACGTTTGTATTCCAAAATACAAAGATCTTTATACATGACTGCTTTTTGTATCTATTAGTGTAATAGGATTAATGTATTAGTGTAATAAAATCTCAAGTAACCATCAACATTTGTATACAGTGACAATATTACCTATCTTGGAGTATAGTTGAAAGGCTTGAAAAGTCCGATTTCTATTTCTTCTTCTTTTGGTGCTACAATCCTTGGTGGGTTTTAGCTTGCTCAATGACCTATTTCTATTCTGTTCTTTCACAACACAACCGTCTCCATCTCCTAACTCCTATTCTCTTAAATCGTCCTTCACATCATACATCCATCTTTTTCTCGGTCTTCATTCGTCTCACGTACCCCATCCATCCGAATTTCCTACCTTTTATGAATCTAGCAATATCGGCCACATCCATCAGGTGGTATAACAACAGTACTACAATCATTAAATGTTACAGTACCTCGAATACTTACACATTAATATCCAACAACTCTTACATGGCTATTAGATCCCATTGCAAATTTTCCAAATCAAACTACTCTACAATAGTTCTCTCTGATTTTTATAACATAATACATACTCTCAATGCAAAAGTGTATTTGATCTTTGTATTTAGAGCAACCACCATTTATATCTCTAGTCCCACTAGACTTCAGTTTTTAGATAATACCTAAAAACTTCAATTTCTGGAGCTCAGGTAAACGAGAAAGTGGGTGCACAGCCAAAATAATTACGGCACATGCCTAGAAGACTCTAAGACGAAGTTGAGCAAAAATATGATTCCTTCCCCTTTCGACATATATCTCGATATAACCTAGTCATACTTGTGCAATCTGCTTACTATTACCTGCTCACATATATTTAGTTTTATTGTGAGGTGGAAAACAAATGAAAGCCCGATGAAAAATCAGCTTGCCAATTGTGGTTAACATTCGACTGTTACTCTGTTTCCAGGTTGTCTTGTTCAAAGAAGACTTTTTATAATTACTACCACCCTGCCATCTTCGTACATAAATGGTTCAAGACACGTTTGTGCAAACAGTCAACGTTGATCGCCTGACAATTGCAGAATTTCTCGATCTAGTCAATGAAGCGATGGCATTTTGACTACTGCCAAACAGCTATTTAGCGGTTAAAGGATAAACAATCGTAAAACAGTAAACATTAACTGTCCAGTGAGGATATCAATGAAAGGGCAGACAGGAACTATTCTGCTTATTTCTTATGAATGTTTTGCTTAAATTCTAAAATTGTTTTCCTATGAACGAATAGAAATGTTCAAATACAGTTTGAATTTTTAAATATATACGTTTTAGTAGATTCTAATGATTATAGTTGGTATAATGGTAATGATGTACTTGCTTTTTTACATCCTTTATTACAAAAAAAGGTTTAAACCAAATGTCTAAACCTGTTACAAAAAATCAGGTGCAGTACAAACAACCAGAGCACCGTTTTAGCACAATAGAAGAGGTCTTTTTATACACACCTGAAATCGCACCCTCGCCGTCCTTTGTTAGTTATTCTTCGGGGTTCTTTATAAATGAACAGCGCCGATTTTTATGGTCCTGGGAACATACTTGACACATGATATTTGTAACAAAACACCGTTCCCGTTTTTTATATCTACCACCTTGTACGTTTAATCGTCTTTAACGATTAATTTAAAATTTTTTTTTTAGTATGTATATAAGTGACCCTTTTAAGTAAAGATTCGCTGCTGGATTCATTGTCCAGTGGCGGTCGTCAACAGCAGTACTAGGGATTGATTTATGTCCAAGAGGGATTTTTCGGTTTGATTTACAACATCTTGAGGTCTTCGGCGGCCCCTTTGCTTTTGGTCAGTAGGTAGCCTTTTCATTTTAGCAAAAGTTATGCGGGGTTTTGTATACCTTGGACCCCCAACTGCATTTTGTCCTTTTAGAAAAAAACGACACGGTCTTGTTGTGGGTAGTATTACTAATTATCTTAGTGCAAGAGTTTATCACCCGGTAGGACCTCTTTAGAAAAAAAAGCAAAAAAGAAAAGTATTATTCAATTAGCATTTACTTCTTTATTGGAGGATTTGTTAAGAAATTCCGAAGAAGTGTGACTAAATTTTAAACTAACAAGGCGTTTTTTTTTGTGAGTATATATATTTTTTTGGTTATAAAATTTTTGTAACGATTTAGAAAAAAGTTTTGTTTTAGGGTTGGGTTGATTGGAAGATTTAGTTGATTAATAGGTGGTCGTTACAGATTGATTCAAATGCTTCACGTGGCTTAGATTGGTTCACGCGGTTATTCTACGTCATGTATTCGAACTAAGGTTTTTTATGTTGTGATAAATTATATGGTTAACACTCCGTAAGTTAAACATATTTTAAAAATAGGATCTTAAAGTAGTTCTTTATACTTGGATACAACTTCGTTCTCGTTAATTCGATTTTTTTACTTGGAAAATTTCATTCTACTTTATAAGCAAGATCACGTCAATCGTTGTTCATTTATCATTACACATAAAGATTCATTTCCAACCCTTGTTTCGTTTTGCATTTCTCGTATTTTACCCCTCTTCCCTAAGAACTTCCTCCTCAAATCCTATATAGACATTCTTCTTCCCTCTCCCGGATTTTCAAGATCTCTTGGTGGATCCAGGGGCCACTCGTAGGTCTGTTTGTGGGGCTCGTGGCGCAGGGCTCATCGCGCAGCTCCGCCCCCGGATCTTTGTCCTCTCCGTCGTCGGGTGAGGAACGCGCGCGGCATCTCAAATCTCAGTTATTAGCGAGTCAGTGCTTAAAGTGACCGTTTAAGGAAGGGGACTGACTACAACTTTTAAGAAGTTACTAGATGACCACCACCATCGTTCATCACAGTTCTTCTTTTTCGGAATACCACCACCATCAGATGAATAGGGTTGTGCAAACACCACAAGTAAGTGATTTCATTTAAAATTAATTCATCATCAAGATGTTCATACAAATTTATGAACTTAATTAATTTTTTTTTATTATTTTCAGATGATGTCTTCAATAAATTTGATTCCTCCGTGTAGACTCTATGATAGTTATAATCAGATGACACCATCGCCTACATCATCATCAAGTAGCGATTGGACCACGACACAAGTGCCTTCTTCAGAGCCTTCCTTATCTCCGCTCGAGTATTCGCCCCACTACCAATACAGCACCAACCAATATTGGTTTCCGCAATCACCATCTGGAAGTACAACCTCTTCGACAAGTTCGGGAAGTTTTTCGCCTGTGACTCAAAGTGGATATTATGCATACTCATGGCCACCACCTCATCAAACATCTTACGTAATTCCGTACGGAATCAAACCCGAATTTCCAACGAATTACATCAAAGGTAGACGATGCATTAAATGCCAGTGTCCGAATTGTTTAAAAGAAGAACATGGGGGTGTTAAGACGACAGGAAAAAAGACACACGTGTGTCATTATCCAGATTGCGGGAAAGTTTACGGTAAAACGTCACATTTACAAGCACATTTGAGGATGCATTCTGGGGAGCGACCTTTCGTGTGTAATTGGTTATACTGTGGAAAGAGGTTTACAAGATCAGATGAGTTGCAAAGACATCTTAGAACTCACACGGGTGAGAAGAGATTTTCTTGTGATGTTTGTTCGAAAAGGTTTATGAGATCGGATCATTTGGCAAAACATGTTAAAACGCACAAAAATATCAACAAGAAAAGTACATCAAAAAATAACGAAAATGAAAAAAAAGTATCAAGTTTAGATAATAACCCAGAAACGAATCCAATCCAATCGAGTTCACTTGAATTACCACGTATACAAACATTACCTTCTACAAACCAATATTTACATCATTTCCAAGAGTCCTCCTCAAGTTATATCAACCAAACTGGACATTATAGTTTTTATATACCACATCCACATTTGGTCGATCAAAGGCAATGACGAATCATTATGTATATTTTTTTTGAATTGTATATATTATTATAAGTATTTTAAAGAAAATTAATATTAAAATTATTCTTCTACTCTGTTTAAAAAAAAAATATGTTTTTTCTTTCCCTAAAAATATTTTCTCATCCTCTCTCATTGATTTATCGATTTCGATACGGTGGAAATCATCTCGTAAGGTAAGGTACCGACATTAACGTAAGCGGTGATTAAAATTTTAATTAACTCTGTGATGTGTAATTATAATTTTTGAGGGAGTTACGAAAGTGCACCGCGAAGGTGGGCATATGGTAATTATTGCGTGTCTTGGCCACACAAGGGTATGCCTTTCCGATCGGATTTATTATTGAATACGACGGGTCAATAAGTATGCAAAGAGGTTATTGACGCGTTTTCGAACCGTATAATAATAGATTTTCAATCATTTTTATATTTAATATCAAACTTTAACTTTGTTATTAGAAAACATTTTTAATTATTCCTAAAATCTTAACCAACATACTCTTTTATCAATTCGATAAGATTCATTTAAGTTTTAAAGATGATTAAACTCTCAAAAACTAAAAAGGATTTTCGAAAACGGTCTTTTTTATTACAAAGATCCTACTTTTATTTGTAAGTGTTGGAAATTTAGTACCAATATGTTAAGAAATCGATTTATTATGATTTCTGAAATCTTTGGCATAAATACAGTTTATTATCTTTATTCGATAAGATTCATAACATTATTCTGACAAACTGATTTTCCATGATTTTTCAAAATCATCGATTAAAATTGTTGATTACGTCAACAATTTCTTGCACTTTACTTTTTTGCTTTAGCATTATATCATCTCTTGTTAGATTTAGCTATAATTTTATCATTGAGGTCACTCTCTTTCATCGCAGTGTCTTTAGCTTTTCTCCCTGCCATCTTCTTTCTTTTAAGTAATTTTATTGTCAGACCAGTAAATTAACATTACTATACAAGACTTTTTCTTATAATCGCCACTTACAAAATAATAAACATAAGTCAAATTGAATGGTAACATTTAATGTATTTTTAATTCAAGTAGATGTCTTGTGGTAGTTTTCTTTTAAGACGACAGTGGATGTTCCTTTTTTCTTCTATGAATTGTATGCGTTCAGGAAACCGGGAAGTCATTGTAGACATAAAGGCTATGATACTGTCAATTTTTAATTCGTTGTGTAGTTGATCATTAGAGATATACCACTCGGAGTCTACTGCTATGCATAATATTTTGTTTCGTAAAACCTGAGCCTTATTGAGATTTGATTTAGCCGAGTTTCCCCAGAAAACGCAGGCATAGGTGATGAGTGGTCAAAAGAGGATTTTATACATTGGCATAGTGTTTTCGCATTTAAGCCTTGTTCTCTTGTTTATCAAGAGATACAGTTGTTTCACTTTTCCGTAACCTTGATTAATTTTTTTGAGTACAGTACAAGCTCGATAGTGTGAACGCAAAAATACCAAGGACCATTCATGTTATAGGGGGTGTTCATACAATTGAAGGTACATAAAAATACATAATCAAAAGTTCTTTATTTCACAAAGAAAGTTAACATACATAATATGTATAACGAAATAAACATTTATTAAAAAAATAACAAAAAGTAAATATCTATGTATCTCCTTAAGAAAGAAAAAAGTTGCACATGTACATATGTATGTACAACCGTATTACATATTTATTTTAGACATATTTATTTTTTTAGACATTTTAGACATTTTTATTTTATTGCATTTACATTATTTATTTTAGGTCTGAAAAAATGTATAATTTTTTTCTGAATCTTTTTAGACTGAATATTCAAAAGGACAGCCTCTTCTAATATATTTTAAAGTAATTCGATTTCAGATCCATCTTGACGATCTTCATTCCATATTTCTGCATATTTCATTTCCATATGTCTTTAGATGTGTTACCATAATTTATTTCATTAAGTAGTGTAACTGTGTCCTTAAGTGCTTCATTGTAGTCAATCTCTTTAGCGACATTAATTTGCTTCACAACTGCCGATAGGGGAATATCATCTTCGTCCGGTTCGTTACACTTTAAAATGTTATTCCAACATTTACGAATTATATCAGGATTAAGTTTATTCCACGCAATTGTCAGATGCATTATAGTATCCCGTATTGTTAAAAGTTTCAGACTCTCTGTTAATTGACCACTTTTTCCTACAATTGAACTTAAAAGGCTTTTCCTATAGTAAAGTTTTGTTAATTTTAAAACGTTCTGATCTAGCGGTTGCATTAATGGTGTGACATTGAGTGGCATGGATATTACGAATATCACTCCATCGGCTGTTCTTAGCTTCTCTTTTGGTGAGTGACTAGTTAAAAGTCAACAAACACGTATTCATACTATCGAGAGGCAAACGTTGTTCACACTATACGGCTGTCAGTACAAAATGTTGGTGCAAAAAATCTGTTCATGTTATCCAGCTGTTCAAACTAACGAGTGTTCATGTTAGCGCGCTTGTACTGTATATGGTATTTCCAAGTTAATCTTGTGTCAAGGAATATGCCAAAATATTGAACCGGTTCGTCCAAGTCGTTCCATCTAATTCGCTTCAGTGCTTCAATGCTTTTAATTCGTTTCAGTGTAAAAATTTTTGTGATGCACCCATGTATTCCAAGACTTAAACCATTTGACTAGGGTTTTTATAGCTATTTACAGATTTTCAGTTGCATCCTCGAGTTCAAAGCTTTGCGGTATTAAGGCTCCGCATATGAGAGCAATTAGTTGTGGCATACCACTCATGTAAATGTTGAACAGGGTGTGAGAGAGGACGCTGCCGTGGGGTACACCAGCGAGTTTTTTTTTTTTCGGAGAGGGATTCATGAATTTTAACAGGGAAGCATCGGTTTTTAAGAAAGGATGGTGTAATATTTTATAAAGTACTCCGTTGGTCCATACACGTTCGAAAGCTTGAGCAATATCGAGAAATAAGCCGGTCGACTATTGCTTCATTTCAAATCCGTTTTCAATTATGTTCGATAATCGTTGTAATTGATGACTGGTCGACATTAATTACTTTTTCTGAGATTTTGGATAATGTTGCTCTTGGGGTTCCCTTGCTTTAGAAACATAAGTACATGGGCGTGTTTCCAACAGCTTGGAAAGTAACCTTGTTCCAGATAGGCATTGAATAATCTCTTCAAAAACTGCACTACTTTTTCCGGTAGATTTTTATGGCCAAGTTAGGAATTTGATCAGGTTCTGAAGCTTTCTTAGTTTTCAGATTTTTAATTATCTGTCGAATTTAATTTATTTTGACTTTTTGGAACTTACTGTTTAATACCGGTTTATGGTTTTCGTTATATGATATCACAGAAGTTGGGATATTTGGGGTGCTGAAGATGTAGGGTCTGAATATTTTTTCCAGATATTCTGCAAAACTAGCACTTTTCTGTTGATCAGTTACTAAGTGTCCATTCTCAATATTTAAAGTTGATATTTCATTAGATTTTCTCGTGATTCTTCTTGTTGCTTTCCATATTTCGTGACTGTTGGGTTCTATGTTGTTTAAATATTGTTGAAAAGATTTTATTCAAGTTTCTTTCTTATTTGTCGTGTTAATCGATTTACAACTGACTTGGTTGCAAGGTTTCTCGAGGAAAGCCTCTAGGAATAATTCTTTTGCTGATATGTGCTATGCACTTCCTCATCTTTTTCCTTTTGGGAAAGGTTTCCCAAATGGTCCACTTCTTTGCCTCAATAACAAATTTAGGGGGTTGGGAGAGTGGGGTAATTGCGAACACTTAAGGGAAAATTGAAATAAAACAAAACCTGATAAAGTTAGGAATGTTGACTGAGACTTTACTTAAAATAATCAATCCTATGTTCTCATAAACAGCGCAGATAAATTTTCAATATAAATCAAATATTTATAAAAATAAAAAACAAAACCTTGGATGGTGTATGAGGTAATCACGAATATAGTCTCATCATCATATAAATCACAAATAAATCCACTAGATGTATTTTCACCACTCATACAGTTTTCATGGGCTCATAATTTACATTTGCATCATTTTATCCAGTCTTCACTTGGAGGATCCTCATACTTTTCATCACAAATGAGGCAATAATACTCTTCCTCCTTCGGATATCTTTCATTGGTCTTCTTCTTCTTGCGTGATATAATCTTTGTCTTAATCTTATCATCTGCAAATGCAAGATTCTTCATTCTCCCTTTCTTGTACTCCTTATTTTTCTTACTGTCTTTTTTTTTAATATCTTTCATAGGACTACTGGTTATTATAGCTGAGTGTCTTTTCTACGAGTTTGTTTACTTTTCAGTTTTGCTAGTTTGGGAACATTAACAACATCTTCAAATGGGATTGAGTTATCCAACACACATTTGATTTGGTCTTTGCTGCACATTTGATGTCGATGCTATCTGTGCATCAGGTGTCACGGTTACGACACTTTGCAAATTTCCATATTCAGGTAGTGATGTCGCATCTACCCAATGTTCATCAAATTTGGTTGTATTTATTGGCCAAATATAAACTGCCCGAAAGCCTTTGGTGTTTTCTCTATATTGCTGATACGATTGAAAGTTTTCGTGAAAAGTTCGACCACTTCATACTGTGTAATTTTTCGCCCTACATTTGAAGCCATGTACAAGTCGCACTTTCTATTGTATGAAGTCTTGAGATGTGTAAAAAATGTTAAGTCTAGTGGTTGCATATGATGCGATGTGTGCGGTAGAAGGGACAACAATATTATTGTGGCAACAAAGCAGATAGCAAGCAAGACTAACATGACTTTCTGGAGATGAAGTGGTGTAACCAATCTACGAATAGGTATTGATCCAACCCGAATCGCTAATGGCTACTATCATATCAGCATTGCCTCCGCGCAACAATTGAACATTCGTACGCTTCCACTTAAAAATAAATTAAAAACAGAGGAATATATTTTCCTGAAACACTAAACGCGCAAACAACTGTTATTGCCATGCCTCTTTCTCCACTCGTTCCCATGCCAACTTATTTCTGGCCTTTTGGTGGTAAAATTCTTACATTTCTTTGGACATTAGATATGCCCGTCTCGTTAACACTATAAATACTATTAGCATCAAAATGGTGTTTTGTGTGCATAGCTTCTAAGTTGTTGAAGAACATCTTCACTTCTGTTTCATTATGGCCCACTTTTACCACCTCTTGATAAATTTATCCGATAGATAAATCCTGCTCTTCGCCAATGAGAACGCTTAAAACCGCCGTAACCATGGCAACTATCCTCTAGATAGTTTATCAGCAGCATGGTAAAAGTGGGCCTAAAAGCTGTAATTCTATTGATAGAAGTAGACTCAGGTTTACGTAACGAAATATTAGGATGCCTTTTTTTTAAATTAGTAGAACTAATCTTTTCATGCCATTTGGGACGTTTTGACAAAATTGTGCTTCAAATTATTTACTTCGGCAAATTTAAAAGCTATTTTTCACACCATTTCCATGGTTAAACCAAAAATCATAAGTCTTCTGGAAATATAGCCTTTCTTCCAGTTTTTGGTTGCTTTATAACTTCATTCTTGAGATGGTCATATCCTATCGTACTTTTCGGTACAGAATAAGTAGCAGCTGGTTTTCCTAGTGACAGTGTTTTGTTCTTCACATCCTGAATGGCTTTTTCTAAGTTTTCTAATTTGTATTTGGTCTCCGTCTTTCTTTGGTAATTTCGTGGCATTTGAAATATATTTCCGTAAGTCGAGTGCTGGGCCTAAATTATAAAATAAAAGATAGTAATTTGGTCGGGATTACAACATTGTAACCGTCCGCCATTAGCCAATACACACAATAACACTAAACTATACATATACTAAACAATGTTAAATTAGACGTAAATTCACAAAAAAGATACCAGATTTCTATGTTATACCTAAAATATTATACACCTCTTCAATATTACTCAAAAATTGTATGAAATTGTTGAAAAAATATGAAATTAACATACCTCCTATATCACCTCCTGTATCTCGGCTATCCGGAAACTTGGTAAAAAAATAAAAACGGGTTCCAATAGATTTTTTCACGTGGAATCCAATGGTGCACGTAGAATTTTTCTAGTCATCACGGTTTTTGAGTTATAAACACAACTCAAATACTGAATACTCAACATCCAAAATAATTAACTTTTTATAACTCAAAAACCGTGATGACTAGAAAAATTCTACGTGCACCATTGGATGCTACGTGAAAAAAACCTATTAGAACCCGTTTTTACGTTCTCGGATAGCCGAGATACAGGAGATGTCTGAAAATCGTAAATTTTGAAACACTCCCTGTATATCAAAAACGAAGAGAGCTATGAAAATTTGGTTTGCGCTATTGTAAGCTTCACAAAAAAGTAGCGCAGGTTCGCGAAAGCCGCAACTTTCTATCTTTCATAATAACTGAGATACCTTGCAAACCCATCGAAATTTGGTCACCTGTACAGTGAGCACGTAGTCACATCATCACTCTTTGTTTGGCACTGCGTTCGGAATCTACTCAAGATGCACCACTGGGAATATCTTCTATTCTTCTATATCATAGCAAAATAAACGCGATGCACACTCGAATTATTTAGAGTAGTCGTATGTTCTTTAAGTTACAAAAAATATTATTCAATTAATATGTTAAGTACTTAATAATAATTTTATGAATCTGAATCTTATGGAAATTCGAATATAACTTTAACTTAACCCACATCCATCTATGCTGTCCCAAAGATCTTTCAGTACTGCCAGATCTGGTTACTCTTACATTTTTTCCATCAGCTGTTAACGTCATCAACAATATTTCAAAGATCTTTCAGTACTGCCAAACCTGGTTACTCTTAAATTTTTTCCATGAGGTGTTAACATCATCAACGATATCTCCTAATATCCTATTGTATCGTCTCTTGATACATGCCAACATCGGTGCTGGCAAGTCCCAACATCGTCAACAGCATCCCGTTACATCGTACTTGACATGTTTAAACGCCATCTTGGCCTCATAAGATCGTTTTCCAATAACGTTTCTGACCTTTGTCGACATTGTATTAAACATCGATCTCTTAATACAGTTCTAGTATTATCCCTGATAAATTTCCCTATCTTTATTATAGTTCTCCTTTACGGCATTCTTCTACATTTTTCATCACTGTTCTGGCTTACCTCAACATCTTTCCCATCATCTATTAATATCGCTAAACATAATCTCTGAAATCTCTCAAAATGATTACTGATATCTATTAGTATAATCCTTGATATCCGCCAACATCACCGCTGGCTGCAGAACATACCTCCTATAACCATCCTCAACGTCTTTCCCGTCATATATTAACTTTACTAATAACTTCCATAATATCATCCAACATTATTGGCGTAGGTTTCCTTAGAAGTTACCTACGAAATCTCTCAAAATGGTTCAATACATCTCTCAATATTGTCTTAATTTTCCTCAAAATATAAGTAACTATCTATAAACTTCAGCAAGAATCAACTTAGTATCACCACGTAAAGTAGCAAGCGAAATTTACACCAACTTTAATCTTAACTTCAATTTATTCAAACAACTCACTCGAAAAGGAATCGTATTGCTAACGTATCTATGCAACGCCGTAATTTGATTTAGCCACTTGCCAGATTGATGAAAACCAGCAGAAATTATCATGCTACCAAAACCAGATAAGCCAGATATAAAGTTGTAGAAGCTAATATCGTTGTTTTCTATCATGCCGAAGATATTCGAAGAGCTTTCGTTAAAGATTTAAAACTACTTATACTTAAAAGATGCTGGACCACCAATTTAATTTTTGCAGTCAACATTGATCAGGTTCACAGGCTTACAGATTAAATCATTGAAAATACGCAACTCTGCGGTTTCTCTTGATGTAGGTTATGCTTTTGATAATGTTTGTACCAAGGATTACTTCATATACTAAATACAATGGTACCAAAATGCCTTGCTCTATATGTCTAACTTTTGCAAGTCTAGCTAATTGGACGATTTAGACTGCGATAGGAAGCGGAATAATAAAATTTAAAAGACATCAGTGTAGGTGTTCTTGTTTACGTATGCGACTTGCCCAAACCAGTGTAATTGTAAAATCCATCGATTTTATGTGTAATTTGCTCATTTATAAACTTAATTGCTTATACAAACGGTTGGTTTGTTCATGTTCATGTTCAACATATGCCCTATGGGAAAGTTTGTAACTCTTCAATTTTTACATACATGCAGAGTTCATTGTATTCCCTACATAAATTTTAGTCAGTAACTCATATAGAAAACAACATTATCTCCCAGTCTAGACAGAATGTTATCGAAACCGTATGCTATCAAACTTCTTATCTTTTACCCATGAACTTGTGTATCAAGTTGAATTCAGGTCATAAAGTTGATCTTTTATTTGCTTTCAGTGTTTTTTGTGTTCTTTCATCGAGCTTACCTTTAAAGATAATGAATGGTTCAATTGCAATGACCACACCCTGGTATTTCTTAATAACGTTTTGTCCCCGTACAGATCAAAATTTCCTTATCATCTCTAATATTACTCAACACTGTCTTGATTTCTTAACATCACCAAATCATCTACCAAAATAGTTCCCGATCCGGTATCCCTCTACACTGTCTGTCCCAATATCTGCAACACTGTCCCAACATTTCTCAACATCTCCCTTATCTGCTATTAGAGTTCCCCTGATATCATTTAACAATATCCTTGACATCTTTCAATATTGTCCCTAACATATAACAACTCTGTAAGATTTAATTCATCAACTGTCCTCCCGCCCCTCAACATTTTAGCCATTATCTATTAACATTAGTTGATATTTTTCAACATCGTCCATGATATCGTCTAATATCGTTCCAGGCATTACGGAACACCGTCGGAACACCGATGATTTATTCTTAATGATTTTTCTTAACATCGCCTTTAACATTATCCATGATATCTTTCAACATCGCCCTTGATATCCTCCAACCTATAAACTTCTCATCACTTACAAGCAAAATCCTTAAAATACTTAATAATATCATTTCTCATATATCTCAACATCGTTTCGGATATCTCTTAGCAATTTCTATCTTTATCATCCAACATCATCGCTGGCAATATCCAACACCGCTTACAACATCCGTCTATATTGTCCTGATATCACTAAACATAATCTCCACATCCTAATCAACACTGCCCTAGCCTCTTTTAACATTTTCTCCATTATCTATTAAGAGTATATTGATATTTTCCAACATTGGTCATGTTGTAGTGCAATTAGGTGGATGTTTGGATCCTTCACGTTCAACCAACATTGAGCATTCAGAGGTGCACAAGGTTCACAAATTCAATGTCGTCATTGTCCTCTTTAATGTGTAATGTGTAACACTCATTTTAACAGTTAATATGTGCCATGTTCCTTTATGATGTTTCTCGTCTATTTAACTTTCTGAATATAAATGGATTTTTAACTAAAAGTATAACATACTAATACTTGAAAGCATGTTTTAAGTACTTGAATTTTTGTGTATAAGAAACAATCATGCGATGAAAGATCCAGAAATGGACGTAGCTGGTCCACTGTGTATAAACAACATTTCTTTTTAATTTTTCACGTAATATATTCATTTCTGTTCCAAGAACCAATATAAATGTCATAAACCACATTCGGTCTTCTCGTAAAACCTCTGTCAACACAACAAACATTCAAGGTTACAAAAAAATCTAATTTTGCAAGATTGTAACGAAGTTGTCGGATCCTTTGTGATTTAAAAAATTTTAACTTTTTAATAAATCGAAACGAGATCTTGGGGGGCGCCTCTTTTTGACCTGGTCATTTTTGGCCCTCATCAGAGGAAACCCATTTAGTAGATGTGTCGGAAGACTGGCGAACGCGCCATATAGAAATAATTATAGAAACCAATATATTTCGGCATAAAACAAAGGAACCTTGGTTGACCAGGATCGGGATGTAGCCCTCCCGTTGTTAAAACGACGCCGACAAAGGGCAAAGTGTCGAAGGAAACTATAGAGAACAACAATCGGTACCCCATTGTCGGCGTTCTTGTCACTCTCCCGCGGTGGTAACTCTACGACGGATACTACTGTCAACGACATCGGTTTGTTAAATCTGCCTCCCTCGTTACTGATGATATTTCATGGCGTGCGCCTTTTCCAACCCGGAATGCCGACGTTTATTTCATAATCTTTTTAGAATAGTCGATAAATACCGAGGAAGGCGAGGAAAAGGGACGAAAATAACTCGAGGAGGTGGTCGTAAATATATAGCAAAGATGGGGACATAACTCGATGACTTTTATTGACCATAAAATGTGCGAAGTGAGAGAACAAAAGTTAAAAAATTTGTGTTTTACAAACGAAAGGAAGATCAGTAGATAATGAAATTTTTTTTGAAACATTTCAATATATCGGGCAATAAAAATGTTATACACCAAAATTAGTATTGACTAATTGACATTCGTTAAATTTCTTATATTTGGAGAAGTTAAGTAATCATTAAAGAATTGTACTTATGATAACATAAGGAAGAAATGTATGCATCTGTTCGTATTACGAGATCAGTATGTACTTGATCTTTTGGAGATTTTAAAGTGTTAATACCAGTAGCGCCATCTCTCCAGAAATTGTATCAATTAAGACCAATGCTTTAAATCAATCTTGGGATAAGATGATTATTATACTCTAAAAATATTGAGATTATTTTCTCATGTGCACAAATTCAGCACAAGAATTTTAACACTTTATAAAAACATTTTTTAATTAACAGGTTTGCATATATATATACAGATTTCCCTATAACTATTAGGTAACCGATTGTAGTCATAATATTACTGATACAAAGAGGGCGCTACTTTTCTAACGTATAGCATAGTGAATGGTTGAGAGTTAAAATATTTTGTTTATGCGATGTAATTGTAGAATTAGAATGAATTAAAATCGAAATATTAGGAGATAAAAATTGTAGATAAGATTAATGTTAATAAAAATTGTTCATAATCGTAAAAAGTTGATCTACAAACAATTTCCTTCCAACCCTTTCGCATTTGTCGTTATCGAGCAACAATCCCGAAATCTTTTAATCTATCACTGGATTAAATTGGATTAAATGTTTATTACAACTCGAAAACCAGAATTATTCTAATGAATCAATAAAACGTAATTAAAAAGTGAGAGAGAGAGAATATTTATTTAGGCCAACAGAAAGTACATATTAAAATAATTACAACATCAAAATCAAACAACACTGCGTTGAACGTTGGCCCAAAAGGGATATCGACCATAGCCTTTCTGTCTGGTTTGAATTTAGCTTCTTCTTAGTTTGGTGATAGTTTACGTAGAAATTGTGAAGCGAGTGGTATCGAGATTAGGTAGTGGTAAAGAGGTTTTTTAAGAAATCAATAGGGAAGTTGATAGCAGTATTATGGGATAAGGGTTGTAAACGGAAATGGATTAGAAAGATTTTGGTAAGATTGTACAGGAGCTCGTTGCTAGTGTCGGACACCTGTATTAAAAAGTGATTATATCCGAATTGTAATTATTACATTAAACAGTTCAAATTTGACGCTTGAAATTAATAAAAATTGTTTATAATAAATCATGAAAACTTGATCCGTAAACAATTTCTATTCAACTCTGCCGCACTTTACGTTATACAGCAAAAAGTTCAAACAACAATTCTAAAACCAAAAATGCTACGAAAAAATGTTATTGATTAAAATTATTTATAATGAATCAACGAAACGTACCTAATTAATAAGCGGTTATAGCCGAATTATAGTTATTAACTCGACAGATTCAAAATCCCAAACATTTCAAATTTGACGTTATTTGAATGTTAATAGAACTCGAAAACGAAAATATTTGCGCAAAATGTATATGCAAGTTGTTTGGCATTGTCTAATATATCGTTTTAAGGAAGCTATTACAACCCAACTACTATCCGTGCAAAAAGTTAAGGCCCCTCACTTTAGAGATCGATATCTTCGCAACCGCTCGATAAAAAAAATTGCGACAAAATTTGTTGTAATCACTAAACATTTCTACGTAACATATGTTAATTTGAAAATTTTCGGATCCGCGGTTTTCTTTTTATCGCGAGTTAAGTGAAAAAAGTACCGGTTTTTTGACGGTACCGGCAACTTTGTCAACTTTGCGATTTTTTTCTCGTAAACTGGTACGAAAAAAATTGAATTTTGAACAGCCTGATGTGTTCTTAATAAGTGACACATTTTATTTTTTCGATATTCCATACAGTTTCGCGGAAAATCGTAGTTTAGTAAGACGCCGTTATGTCGAAAACGGCTGGGTGGATTTCCTCGCGAATTTGACCAAAATATGTCAAATAATATCGATTGTCGTATTCCGTTATCAGCTTTTCAAAATTAGGACTCCTTATTTTTTAAGAGCGATTTAATGGAATTACAAATTAAAGAGAAACAGAAATAAGCTATGTGGGGAGTGGACGGTTCCATCCATTCAGAACAGATAATGCGTCCCAGACAGTACGTCGCGCCTTTACCTTACCTACATAAAGAAATAAGGCGCGACGTCCTGTCTGGGACGCACCATCTGTTCCGATTGGACGGAACCCCCGTCACCCCGCACAGCTTATTTCTTCTGTTTCTCTTCAATTAGTAATTCCATTAAATCGCTCTTCAAAAATTAGGGAGTTCTAATTTTGAAAAACTGATAACGGAACCCGACTATAGTAGAAACCACGAGAGCTGGCAGTGACAGATCGCTTAAAAATGGTATGAATCAAGATATGGACGTACGACTTAGATTATTTCATCACATACATTTAAATGTAACCTACATTTAACATGTTAGTAATGGAGATTATATGTCAAACATTGTCAAAGATATTATTTAATGATTTTCCTTTCAAACAAAATATTTTCGGCTTGTGAAAACACTAACAGATTCATGACAACGCTCACAAGACGTTTCGATTTGAGGTTATAATTAGAGATAGATAGAATAGAGTTACATCCCTTAGAAAACAGACGTACTTTTTCGACGTGGCCATTTGAATTGTACAGCAGACATATTAAACTAATGCTCTCTTTCTAACACACATTACTCTCTAGCGGTTTGTGAACTACGTATGGCATTTGTAAGAGCGGAAAACGATGACTTACTGCCAGCTGTCGTGGCGTCTACTATACCGACATTATTTGACATATTTTGGTAAAAACCGCGTTGAAATCCGCCAGGTCGTTTTCGAAATAATCGCATCCTACTAAACCGCGATTTTCCGCGAAACTGTATGGAATATCGAAAAAATAAAACATGCCCCACATTAAGAACACATCGGTTTACCACCAGTTCAAATTTGAATTTTTTTCGTCAAATAGTTTTGGAGAAAAACAATTGCAAAGTAGACAAAGTTGCTGGCACTCTCAAAAATCGGGTACTTTTTTCACTTAACTCGCGATAAAAGAAAAACCGCGGTCTCGAACATTTCCAAATTAATGTGATACGCAGAAATGTTCACTCATTACAATAAACTTTACCATCGATTAATTTTTTCCATCGAGCGGTTACGAAGATATCGATCTCTAAAGTGAGGGACCTTGACTTTTTGCATGGATAGTAAGATGAAACCACTTTAGCAGGTTTTAAATTCCAAACAATTCAAATTAGACGCATTTAAGATTATTAGCATTATCATATTTAAAAACTGTAGATAAGGATAATATTAATAAAAATAATTCATTTTTATCCAATTATTTCGGGTTTTCAAGAAACCCTGAATAATTGTCCTGAATATGCTTCCAGCAGTTAATAAGTTAAAACGTTAGTTTCGTCAAAGGAAAAGCGATATGAATTTGAAATAGTAAAATATCTAAATGATTTTAGATTTAGTATTGTGTGTTTCATGGTTATGCTACAGCAAAGAAAATATTTACGAAATATAATTTAATGTTATGTGCATCATCTGCAGGAAGCATATATTAAAAAGAAATGTAAATTTTACCATAAGTTGTTAAATGAAATACTAAGGATAAAGAACAAAAAAATCGTTATATTATTTACAAAATTCATACCTCAAAAACCCAGCAAGCTACGGCAATGAAATTTCCTCTGTAGCTGTTAGTAACAAAATCTAAGATTTGTATCAAGTTTGGATCATATTCGTCAACCGGAAGTGGTACTTTATTTGAAACCATAATATTGAACTTGTTCTATATAAACTTGCTGTTTAAAGAGAGTTAAACAAGTGAAATATTAAGCGATAAAATAAGAGATTAAAATTATGAGAAACATTCATGCCGTACATTTCACTCGAACCGCGTAACCGGAAGTTATCCTTTATCTGACCACCATCCATCATTTTTTATACAGTGGATTTTAACCACTGTATAAAAACCCAGTACTAACCCAGTACCAACAATTTTGTCTATTTTACTTGTCCACTCAGTGTAAATGTTCCTTCGTCGGACAAAATTATGTTTTTGACAGTCTTCACCATCGCTGCAAAATTGTTGTTGCAAAAACTACGATTCATTGCTCGTGAATGACATTGACTTTATGGGAATGATATTTTGTGACTTTTAAAATTTTGTGAACCATTTGTTTACTAATTTCCAAATTAGACCCAATACTCCTTACATGAGGGTTTTCTTGCCCAGCAAAACCACGTTTTGTTGAACCCCCCTGAAACATTTGGTAGGCCAGACTTCGAGAAATGCCCATGTTTTTTAAATTTAGTCACAGCTACTTTCACCATACATTGGCTAATGAGTTGGCGATTTCTAGCTTTTCAACCGACTTAACCAACCGTTTATTACGATAAATGAAATAGCCTTTTTACTATACAAATTTAATAATATTTTAAAAAAATATAAATTAGGAGGCGGAAATTTAATATCGCACATAAATTCTATTGAAATTTTTATTTAAAGTTTGTATCCGCGCTTATGACACTCTTTATTTCATTTCGATACGGTTTAACAATGGGGATATGAATCCATTTTACTTGAGATATGAAGGTGCTATAATCATACCAATTCTGCTTTTCTTTCGAAGCGTGAAAATATTGAGATTTAATCCTGAATTTACGCCACTATGTTACCTCATTTTTGTCACATTTCTCATTTGATAGTCAATGTTTTCTAAAGTCAGTGGAAGTAAGTAAAGTCTTATATACCATTTTATAGCTAAGCCTTCAGGTTACAAAATAAAATAAGAATTGTAATGATTCATTATGAACCGTGCAAGAAAAATCAAATAGATATGTGAATATGTGATGTTAATCTTTTAAATTTAAGAACTAAAGCCTAGTGAACAAAATCGTAGTTATATATACTAACTGTATTATAAATACAGTTAAAGGTATGGACTATCACTATATAAACTTAGTATATGTATATTCAATACACATTGCATACAACCGTATAATATAATCAATAATACAACAATCTTAACAAAATTAAAGACCCGAAAAATTCTTAATTAAACATCCAGATAGTAGCAAAAAAACCATTCTAATCAGAAAAAAAATTCCTATATTATATGCCAGTCATACAGTAAGCCAAATACCGCATGATTATACTACAAAAAAATGACCAATTTTTGTATTTTGTCCTCCTAAATTTGAGAAATTGAGCACTGTGCGGGTGTCCCTCAGAAGTGGCTCACCCCCATATTTTTTTTTAT
The DNA here is from genome assembly GCF_000648695.1 of Onthophagus taurus. NCBI lineage: Eukaryota > Metazoa > Arthropoda > Insecta > Coleoptera > Scarabaeidae > Onthophagus > Onthophagus taurus. Next base: position 156,941 of record NW_019280526.1, read on the forward strand.
TATTACTGATATAAGAAAACCATTTGGAATGCATAGTTAGACCGTTAAAACGGATTATTACGACATGAAATCATTCTCTTTGTACTTCTGGTTATACCGGATGTGAGTACTAATTTCGCTATTTTTTAAAATCTATAATTTCTTTTCTTCAGTTGGGTAGACAGCATAATTTCACATAACTTTTACTTGAAAAAATTTTCACGATAGCTTATATTATAATTTTTGAAAAAAAAATATTTTCGTTATTTTTTAACGTTTTAATACCTTCGGAAAATGTATTACAACTTTTGACGCATAGTAGCTAGGTTAATAGTATAAACTACGTTATGTTCCTCTTGATTTGCTATTTCTCAGTTATCAACCTTGAAAACAGACAAATCAACATATGTAAAAATATACAAGGTGTTCCATTTAAAAAAATAACGTAGGTGGCGTCTTTGGGGACTTCCGGAAGTGCTAGAAATCTGAAAATATTTTAGTCGAAGAGAACGCAATTAATAATACTTAAATCTGAATTCTCAAATTTTTATTTTGGCCAGAACTCCAGAAACGTCTAATGACCGGTCTCGCTGAGACACCCTGTATAAGCTGGTCTTAATGTATTAAAAAAACTTTTCCACAGAGGATGCTTTACAATGGAGAAGGGTGTTCCGGACGCAAAAATAGCTGTGGCCAGCTTACTATTCAAGTTTTCCTAACAATATAATAGTGAACTATGTTATTTAGGAAACTATTGCCAAAAACTTACGTTTTCTGTAGGATTTATAGAGTCTACAAATTGTTTCAATCGCGTGGGCGTGGCACATTCTTGCTGCTGTTGAGACATTATTGAGGTCATTGATGATGATGATGAAGCCAAAGATAGATCTGCTTTAAATTGGGTCTTTACATCATTTGGACATTTTATACATTTTAAAATATGATTCTTCATTTTGTTTACGTTGATGAATTTATATTTAGCTTTGCAGTATTTACAATCTACTGATTTGTATATTTCCGATGAAGCAATTTCATTATTAAAAAAGTCATCTCAAGAGCAGGAATCTATCACTGCAGAGGAGGAGTCGACAAATGAAGAATTTAGTCCCTCGTGCAGTAGTGATGAAGACTTTTAAAACATTTTTAAGAGTTTTTGAATATAATTATGTCTAAAAAAGTTGTATTCTTTTCAATATTAATTTTGTCCACCTAGATTTACAGATAACAGGTGAAAAATATTGCAGCAAAAGTTTTTTAGTTTCCTAGATAACCATGAAATTTACTTTCAAATCAAGAATACATATAAGATTTTAAAATGACACCAAAGTAAGTGTACATAGTTCCATCTTGTTCGTTGGTTTGGACTCGATACGCAATTCTACTAATAATAATAACATAGACTGTTTTCAATAAGGCGCTTTATAGAGTTTTCAAAGTGCAAATTGTCACGAGAACTTGTAGTAATGATTTCCATTATGTTCAGTCAACACAATAAAGTCAACGTTAAAAAAGTTCATTAATATACAGGCTGTTTCTAAATTGCGATATCAAGGATTGATTTTTCAACAAAAATTAAGGAGAGTCTTTCATATAACTTTTTGTTCAAAACCCCTTCCCCACCGAGTTACAGCACTCTAAAGTTAGGGGAAAAAATTGTTTTTATTTAATAAATCCACTATGGAGGAATTTAGAAGATTGAAATTTTGCAGGTAACTGTTGTTAATAAAATGATACTTTTTGACGATTTCTATAACCTGAAAATATTATTACAAGAGGCTGAACAAATCAACCCCATAATAGTTTGCATTAGAACTTTTTAATACGTCTACATTTTTCTATTTAAAAACTTGATTTAAATAGTGGGATTCAATACGAGTTATATCTACATGTTCCCGTGAGAACTTATAAAGAAGATACGCTGTTTCTGGAAAAGAGATGATAAGGACATTCCATGGTTCATTCCTGAAGCAGATGTTTTACTTAGAATTAAGTTTAATTTCTTTTAGTAAATTCTTTTCCATTGTTAGGAATTAGAATTAGTTTAACCTCCGACTTGTTAAGATCGTTATAATAAATAAAGTTAATTTTTAAAAAGAAACTCTTGCGGTGTTATTAGAAAACTGGCGCAGTCAGCAGGATTATCGAGATTGGTGTATCGTACAACAATTTTCGTATCTTCGATTAATCGGTAATTCGAACAGTGATATCGGTGACCGGACATTGAATCGTTCAACATCTGGACTCACGGATTTCACGGGATTTG